>APFE030371637.1:12946-31273 GCA_000404065.3 Pinus taeda | reverse complement strand
CTTACATGGAACACCACCTGCCTCGAGAGCTTGCTCTATCCCAGGTCAACTCCTCTTCACCGTGTTGGGACCAGGACACGTCCATGAAGAATTCAGAGCACACCGCCTGTCTAACCGAGCTCATCCATGGATCCCATCGTGATATTACCGGGGCCCACCACCTTCGTTCGTCATTCCGAGGATTCATCCACTTGGCTAACTTCGGGGCATGGCTCTGATACCACTTATAAGGACTCTCGACACCACATATCTCCACAATGGTATGATATTGTCCACTTTGGGCCTAAGCCCTCATGGATTTGCTTTTGGACTTACTCCAGAAGGCCTCATACCAATGGAGATATTTGTCCATCCTTATATACCCATGATCCTCCCCACTTCTAGTCAATTTGGGATTTGGTCGTAACCCCAAGTCAAGTTTAAGGGGGGAAATTGTTAGGTAAACTTGACTCAGGATAGAGTCAAAAGTTGACGAGGTTAAATAGTGATGGTTTTGGGGCACATGGTATTGTGCACCCATGGTATTCTTCCCGTGGTATTATATGTAATGGAGCCTATAAAAGGCTGGAAGGACTTCATTGTAATGCAAGGGCCTGGAGGTGAGCGGTGAAGGCTCACTTGGCCATATTGGCTAGGGTTTTGGCCAAGGATAATGAAATTTAATTATGATTGGGTTTTTCCCCAGATTTGGGGTTTTCCTAGATAAACATGTGTGTTTATGTGTTTATGGTTGCTGCTGGTTATTTTTATATTTGTTTCTCTCAATAATTCTCCGTAATTAATTTATGTTCTTGGGTAAATTTCTTAACAACAGTAGCGTGTACACAGTATTTCATTTCACAGAAGTAGCATATATAAATCTGTTTGGGAAATGAAAAGTTATTAATCTGATAACACTGATTCACCCCCCTAGTATTATTTCCAACAATTAGTATCAGAGCAGGTCCTTCAGAAGAAGCTTGATCACTTGAAGGAAGATCTTTCAATATGAATAATCACGAAGGCATTAGATCCATCGGACCACCAATCTTCAATGGGAGCAACTTAGTATATTGGAAAATAAGAACCAGAGCCTATCTACAATCACTTGGAGCCGATGTTTCGGAAATTGTGGAAGGAGGATATCAATTTCCAACAACAATTCCTACAAACCCTACAGGTGAGAAGTTATATGAAATCAATGCCAAAGTTATCAGTACATTATTGGGAAGTCTGTCAAAATCAGAATTTGTCAAATTCATGCAGCTCAAGAGAGCCAAAGAGATATGGGACAAAATCATTCAGAGCTATGAAGGAGACTCTCAATTAAAACGTGCTAAGCTTCAAACTATCAAAATTCTGTATGAAACTCTTAAGATGCATAGTGATGAGAGTGTTGCTAGTTACTTTTTGCATATATATGAGATTGTTAATTGTATGAAGAATCTGGGTGAAGAAATAAAGGAAGCTACTTTAGTTGAGAAAATTTTGAGATATTTGTCTTCTAAATTTGAGTCAAAAGTGTCTGCCATAGAAGAAAAACAAGATCTTCAAACTATTACTGTGACTCAAATCCATGGAATCCTAGCTGCCTTTGAAATGAGAAAAGGAGGTCCATCATATATGCAAGAAGCCACTTTTAGACCGTCGGTAAAGGGAAAAGAAAAGGAAGAGCACATTGAATCAGAACACATTTCAGGAGAAGAAGATGAGGTAAATTTTATCAAGAAGCTTCAACGGGGTTCCGAAAGATTCAGAGGTAAGCTACCTTTCAAATGCTTTTATTGTGGTAGAGTCGACCATTATGCTGCCAAATGTCCTCATAAAGATAAATATGAAAAAGGAAAGGAATATGCAAAAGGAAATAGAAAACAGGTTTTGAATAGAAGGAGTTACTATACACATGAAGATAGTGATGGCTTATCCAATAGTGATGAAGATGAAATTGACCAAGATTATAGACTACTCATGGCTTATGACAATGATGATTTCTTAGATGCCTTAGAAGAGGAATAGCTTCTTGAAGAAATTACTAAACTCAAAATTTATTTAGAAGAAAAGAATATGATCATCGATATGTTGACTCACCAATTCACTCAAAGAGAAAAACACAATGAAAATCTAGAATGTGAAATTGTGGGTCTATGAAAAGAACTTGAGAAGACAAAATCTCTTAATCTTAGATTTTCTAAAGGATTTGAAATTTTAAATGAAATCATCAAAGTTTAGCGTTCTTCTATGATAAAGACAGGTCTTGGATATACTAAAGAATCATCTCAAACATAGAAGCTGTTAGCCTCCACTAGAAGCTATCTTCATGCAGCAAAGACCAGTGAATAGTATGTCAATCGTTAGCGAAGACCTAAAATTACTCATTAGGTAAATCATACCTAATTTACTCCAAGGATGAGTACTAGTAGAAGCTTCAACCAACAGGTAAACAATGCCAAAAGATTCTATGATCGCATAAACTTCTTTAATGGGCAATGTTTTTCATGTCAAAACTTTGGGCATAAGGCTGCTCAATTTGTTGCTTACAAAACCATCATGACTAGAGAAGCACAAAATCAAAAGAGTGTAACGGGAATCAAGAAAAAATCCTATAATAACTTTTCTCCTCTTGAAAATGAAGTAGAATGTTCAATTTGTAACAACTTTGGTCATGAAGAATCTAAATGCAGGAGCAAATTTCTGTCATCACTTCAAAAGGAGAAAACATCATTAAATCCCAAGATATGGAGAAAGATGGAATCTCAATAAGAAAGATGTGGCATAGCTTTATATGCAGAAGGACAATAAAATTAGCGGTACATCGACATCGGATGCTCCAAACACATGACAAGTGATAAAGAGAAACTTCATTCATATAATGCTTTAGAAAAACAAAAGAATGTCTCATTTGGAAATGACACTCCAGCTGTCATTAAAGGTAAAGGTTTTGTCTTCTTGAAAGAAAAGGTTAAAGCTGGAAATGTCATGTATGTAGATGGTTTAAAGCATAACCTATTGAATGTCAGTCAAATGTATCATCAATGAAATGAAGTTGTGTTTCGATCAAACAGAGGTGTGGTTTGTGAGCTTGATACAGGAAAGGTTGTGATCAAAGGAACAAGAACTCCAAACAACTTATACATACTCAAAGGAGGACAACAACAATGCTATCTAAGCAAAACTGATGAAAACTAGCTATGGCATAGAAAATTGGGACATCTAGGCTTTTCTCAAATAAGAAAATCTTGCAGGCTCAAGGTGTTGGAAATAATACTGAGAGGGGGGTGAATCAGTATTATCAAGTCAATTATTTTTCATTTCATACAAAGATTTGTATACGCTACTTGAGTTAGTGAAAACAACGTATATACGCAACTTCAGTTAATGAAACTAGCGTATAAGTTGCAGACTTTAATTTAATCTATTCTTCAGATGTGATCATAAATCTGTGTGTTAGAACCATATAAACAGTAACTAGGAACAGAAAAATAGAGCAAAAAGTCACACACAAGAACACAAGATATAAGGTGGAAACCCAATGTGGGTGAAAACTACCTGCTACAATTTGTCTGTATCTTCTTTCAATTAGAAACTTCTTTTTACAATGTTTCTGTACTGGTGCAGTCTTATGCCAGTACGCAGGCTGCAACCTGCAGAAGGCTACAACCTTCTCTCGTTCTCCAGCTTCTCCTAGAAGGGAGCTACAACCCCCTTAGCTCTTGTACTAGCTGAGGTACTAGTACGTAGGTGCTGACCTACAGAAGGCTACAACCTTCTCTTTTCTTCAGGGACCACGTTTCATAAATTTTCAGACTAGATCCATGAATAACATCAATCAAACATCAAGTATATCTACATCAACCAATCTTCTTTGTACAACCCAATACTGAATCAAACAATCACTTCTCTGAATGTTGTAACCAGAATAATAATCAGTAACCAAACACCAATCCTAAACCCAGAATACTACAGCAATAAACCGAAGTAGCTAAAACATATTTAATGAGACGTACGCTACTTCAAGATGAGAAACTTGCATGCATACGCTTCTGTATAAAGGGAAACATGCGTATACGCTTATTTGATCTATTGAACTAGCGTGTATACACGCCTTTGCTGCGCCGAACCTGCGTACAAATCTATGAAAGACAATTTTCCCTTTTCAAGTATTCAAGCATTAATTATACCCAGATTATCAGATTCATAGATAATTCATGCATCAAATATAATAGATCATAATCACATAAAGATACTACTATTCAAGCCCTGAGATTTGAACCATCAATAGAACTTATCCATATTGTAACGCTCAAGTTCCTCCTTTGATTCAGATCCATCTATGCACCATAAACCAATCACCAGTATTCCAGATCTTGCTCCTCATGAGATATTCAACACTTGAGTCAATTTCCTTGCCAAATGATCTCCTCCTTTTTATAGTCTTGGCCTTACTCAAACCATGGCCCAAAACCATATATAACCAATACTAGGGACCCAATACTTGGGTTCAATATTTCGGACGCAATACCAAGGTCCAAAACCATAGGTCCAATTACCATGAAACCAAAAATAATCTTTCCATGTGTACGCGCTTTTCCGTGCATGAAAGTGCATGTATACGCATACATGGCTTTTTATCATCAATACCGCGTATATACGCGACCTGGTTAAAAGTAACCTACGTATATGAATTTTCCTTCCATTCTGAGAGCTTGAACTGTGATCTACCACCTGAGTGCATTGCCATCAAGGACAACACCTGTGCCATAGTACCAAACCTGTGTCATAATTCCAACACAAGGCAATTCATGATATTCCAGATATCAGCATCCCAGAAAATACCATATGCAAACCATGTCAAGTCGATAAGCAAACCAGAGTTCACTTCAATGAAAAAGAAGGATCAGCAAGTAAGCCTCTCGAACTCATCCATACTGATTTATGTGGACCAACAAGGAAAAAGTCACCTCGTGGAGAAGAATACTTTATTTTATTTATTGATGATTTTTCCAAGATGTGTTGGATAGGTCTACTAAGGCATAAAGATGAAGCATTTGAAAAGTTTAAATTCTTCAAAGCTTTAGTTGAAAATGAATCATATTGAAAAATAAAATGTCCCAGATCTAGTTGAGGGGGAGAATTCATATCAAATGAATTCTTTGACTTTTGTGAAAAACAAGGAATAAAGAGGCAATTCTCTGTCACAAGAACTCCTCGAAAAAATGGCGTGGTGGAAAGAATGAACCGAACAGTTCAACAAATGGCTCGAGCAATGCTTGATGAATCTGGAACTCCTGCAACCTTCCAGGGTGAAGCTGCATTTGCTGTCGTGACTATTCTCAACAAAGAAAATGCTCGGATAAATAGAAATCAAACTCCATATGAACTTTGGTACGGTAAGCCTCCTACTAGAAAACACTTTAGAGTGTTTGGAAGCAAGTGTTTCATCAAAAGGACTAATGAAAAACTTGGTATGTTCGAACCCAGAGCAGATGAAGGAATTTTTCTTGGTTATTCATCCAGAAGTAAAGGGTACAAATTTTATAACAAAAGACTTCAAAAAATTGTTGAAAGCATTGATGTTGTAATTGATGAAGCATGCAGAAATCCGAAACATGAAATCAACAGAAGAATATGACAGTGAGGAAGTTGGGGAATGCTTTTCCACATCAAATCAAAATGATATAGAAGAAGAAACTAATGAATCACCAAAAGAAGATACAATAGACAGGGAAAAGGCTCCATCCAGGTATGTTCAGAAGAATCATCCAGAATCTAAAATTCTAGGAGAAAAGGGGGCTGGAGTATGTAGCATAAAAACTTATGTTGAAGCACGAAAACTTGATAGTTGGTGACTTGAATGTTAAAATACACAGAAGGTATTTAAAATAATTATTTATTATTATATAAAAATTGTATGAGATAATTTGAATGTACAATGAGGACCTTGCTTTTATACCTCAGCAGGTGACCTTTCGTGAACGGGCATGTCTTTTAGACATGCCTTTTCACTTAATTTTAATGACTAATTAACCTAAATAATATTTAATTATTTAATATTTATATTTATTTTATTTAGCTAATTGTTATGAATTATATTCATAACAGAGTACAAACAAGAAGAACTCTTACCGGGACATCAAACTATCTTGCATTACTATCCTCCATCGAACCTTAGAATGTAAATGAAGCCTGCAAAGATGATTGTTGGGTTAAGGCCATGGATGAAGAACATGACCAAATTGAAAAGAATGATACTTGGGAGTTAGTTCCTAGACCTCATGATAAAAATGTTATAGGTACAAAATGGATATTTAAGAACAAGCTGAATGAAAATGGAGAAGTTATTAGAAACCAGGCCAGACTTGTTTGTAAAGGGTATGCTCAACAAGAAGGTATAGATTTCACTACAAGAAAAAAGGTCATTGGTGAGGGACGAAAAATGTCACCATAAGCTCATTGGTGATGGTCAAAAGAGCCTTCATCACCAAAAACTGAACGTCACCAAAGTTGGTGTCACCAAAAGTACAGGTGTTGTAGTGACATTCAAAGTCCATGACCAATAATGATTTATAATGATGGATAGCAACCGTCACCATTTCATATGAGCAATGGTGACAAACCATAGCCTCCGTCACCAAAAAATGAACATCACCAAAAGTATAGGTGTTGTAGTGACATTCAAAGTCTGTCACCAATAATGATTTATAATGACGAATCGCAACCGTCACCATTTCATATGAGCAATGGTGACGGACCATAGCCTCTGTCACCAAAAACTGAACGTCGCCAAAAGTATAGGTGTTATGGTGACATTCAAGGTCTTTCACGAATATTAATTATAACAACGAATAGCGACCGTCACCATTTCATATGAAAAACAATAATTTATTATGATGGATCTTTCATGGTCGTCACTTTTGGTGCATATATATGGTGACGTTCGTTGACCGTCACCAAAAAACAGCATTGCCATAAGTATAGGCATTGTGGTGACATTCAAGGTCCGTCATGAATAATGACTATAATGACAAACAATGACCATCACCATTTCATATCAACAACAATGATTTATGGTTACGGAACTTTGAGGGTTGTTACTATTGATGCGTATATATGGTGGTGTTCGTTGACCGTCAGCATTTCATATTTTGGTGAGGGTTGAAAAATGTCACCAAAGCTCATTGGTGATGGTCAAAAGAGCCTCCATCACCAAAAATTGATCGTCATCATTCCATATGAATATCAGGGACGATGGAATCGAACCACCAACCTCTTGCTTGTAAAGCAAGTGCTCTTCCATTGAGCTAGCGCCCTTTAAAGAATTAGACTTTTAAAAATTAGACCTTGAAACTTCATAAATTGTAAATTCTACAACTTTCAATAAATTAAAGTCTCAGCAATATTTTACTAAACAAGCAAAGCAACATCGAAGCTGTAGGTCCCTACCTAATGGTTATGGAAGTTATGAAAAGTGGGTGGAGGGAAAACTAATTATGTATAAGAAAATCAATATGTTCAGTTGAATACTCAATTAGGAGTGAAACTCTAAAGACATTTATAATCTATAAATGATCTATAACTAGAAAATGCACCAAATATTGCAAAGGAAATGTCATAAGTGGATAGCATATGGAAGAAGAACATTGATAAAGACAGATGCAATATGTTACAGGTTGAGCGAAAGAAAAATATCAATGTTGTTGTTATTTGGTGTTCAGATATTTGAATGATATCTAAACTTCTGTGATATATATATATAGAATATATATATATATATATATATATATCTATATAATATATATATATATATATCCCCTTTACATAAACCAACATGCAATTTGGAATTTCACAAGTCCACGCTCCAAATATGACAGCAACCAACAAATAAAAGAAATTGACTTGGACATAAAACAATAGCTTCACCTTCATTCTTGAGTTGCTTCTGTTTAATTGAATTTTACTTGTGACATTCTTTATCTGACAAGGAATCAAAATCCTCACTAGTATTAAATTCATCCAACACGGACTTTGGAAATTCCACTGACATCTGCGTTTTTGTTGCCATGCCTAAAAACCATGGAGATCCATGTCGATAGTAGAATAAGATGTGTGTTTGCAGCTCAAGAATGCACTCCTTATTAACCATTGTTACCTGACAGAAACCAAAGAGACAACACAATATCAGCGTACACAAAATCCCATACCAAAATATAATCATAACTTAGCTAAGAAGTCTAAAAGATGTTCTTAATAAAATTTGTATTTGGAAATTTTGTTTCTTTAGATTTAAAAAGTACAATGTTGTACAACACTTCTGTCTATTTATCCAGGCAATTATATCATAGCATATGTCACACGGTAGCAATCTACAATACCTAAAATAAAAAAGACGAATTTGCTCAAGGAAATAGATTTAGAAAAGAGCTTTGAAAACTATATGTTTGTCATCAAAGCTTTAATTAGTTTAACAATAAACTAGTTGGAGTTTGAAAATCAAAACCATTTAGGAAACGAACAAGACAATGGCCAAATTCACTTTCATATAAATAAAGCTAGAGTCACTATTTTCATTGCAGATAACTGAAATTTGGGCAGTGGTCTAACAATTAGAGCTTATTTGCAGGGAAGACTCGTCAATACCATCATTTTTTTTCCACGGTCTATTGTGTCTCTAGATCCAGATCAGATAGATTATTATTCTCAAGTTCTACATTTCAAGTGTTGATTTATGGCTCACCCTTTAAAACACAATTCTACCACTGCATTTGATTTTGTTTTGTCAAGAGATTTGGTAGGACCTTCCCATCCTCTGTTTTACATCAATTAAAAACCATCCATCAATGATATAAAGAATAATAGATACACAATAAAGGCCAAATATGCACTTGTTGTATACCTATGTTCTATGAATCATCTGACCTTAGTGGTGTAAAGAGATCACCCTGAAAAAATAACATCCATGTGGAATTTAAAAAACTTTTTTAAATCAAGCTCTAAGTAAACAAATCAAAATATGAACATCCTTTTAATCAATAAAATCTTTGACATAAAATAAAAGTGGCCTAGAATTGAATGTTATGTTGATCCAAGTGGATCTTCAGACACAGTGGCATGGGAAAAGCTCAAAATTCAGAGTGGCAGAAAGGCAATTATCTTGACATCAGATCGAAGTGCTCGTCACCCTGATTCCAACAGTGTGAACGACACTCCAATCCGAGTCTGAATGAAGGATATATAAGCAGCCAAAGTTCTAGGTTGACTTGCAGGAAACAGAGGAAAATGAAAGTCCAAGGATGCTCCTGGAAATAGTCCTGTTGCATAGATATTTTCATTCTGAATCGACTACAACTTGAATGGGCTAAAATGGACTTTGGATGATGAAGTTATCGTGAAAAGAGTTTGCCTTTATTCTTTTGAAAAAAGAGGCATTTCCTTTAAAAATGGGCTTAAAAGTCTTATAAATAAAAATCACAATCAAAGGGGTTCAAAGGACGGACTTAAGGCAGGCGGACGGAACCCCCGATCAGCGATCTTCGACTAATCGCAATCGGGGGGAGGCGACATGCGATATCGGGAGCAGGCGACATGCGATATACAATAAGCGATGGAGCGATCACCGATATCGGCATCGGTGTATGCCATATGGAATATCCCAGTTCGTTGTATATGTGATATGCCGACAGTGATTACGATATGTCGATAGCGATGTGCAATCTCAACCGTCGAATTGGAAAACAGATCAACGGTCAGGATCATATCAGTGATCGGTGAGATCGCCGGATCGGCGTATCGGTGACTAGCACAGGGCCATTGCGATTCGTGATAAGCACGGATCTGACAGGAAAATAGGGTTGATTTAATGAAATTTGAGTTCTGGCTTAAAGCTTTTTGGTCAGGTTTTTCAACGTTTTGTGTGTATTATTGTTTGGAATGGAAAAAGGTTATTTTGGGGTTTTGTTGCCCCCGCCAATCCTTCCATTCAAATGGCTACTATTATAAACAAACAGACTCCCGGTTTAAGTGGCCTTGTAACAAAGAAATGTTATAAAGCCCAATGCACGAAGAAAAGTGGGGGGAGAGAGGAATTTGCATGCAGTTCAAGGCAGGAGTAGTGCAGGAGGGGCGAAAGCTCATTTTGTCAAAACTTGAAAATTTTTATATGGTTTCAGCCCTTCTCAACGCTACAAATGCAATGGCGCTATCCATTTCTCCATCTGAGTTCTGCATTTTCCAGTCTTTTTCTAGAATGGAGGTATAAGACTCTTTTTTGTAATTGATGATTGTATTATTCCTTTTCATGCCATTTAATGAATGAAGGCCTCCCCATTGATCGAGCAGCGCCTAGAGAACTAGTCCAAGTTGGATGAACTCCGTTATCAAGTCTTGTTGTCTTCTTTCATGTTTTATGTGTTTCTTCTTCTTCTCTCATGTGCACATTAAATTTCTATGGTTAAGCTGCAATTTCTACATGTGATTCTTTAATACATCTATAAGCAAAAGATTCCTGCATCAAGACTGGGTTGAAAGGGAAACCTCATGTCTTAGTTGTAAGTCATTTATTTTTTTTTCTTAGCTGTAAGTCATCTGTTTGATTTTGAGCTTTATCACATCAATTATTTCGATAATCCAATATGCATGCCTGTATTTCACACCTGATGTTAGTTACTTGACATGGTTGATATAACATTCATTTCTAGGCCACTTTTATTTTGAGTTAGAGATTTTATTGATTAAAAGGATGTTCATATTTTGATTGGTTTACTTAGAGCTTAATTTAAAAAGGTTTTTTAAATTCCACATGGATGCTATTTTTTTAGGGTTTAAAACACAATTCTACCACTCCATTTGATTTTGTTTTGTCAAGAGAATTGGTAGGACCTTCCCATCCTCTGTTTTACATCAATTAATAACCATCAATCAATGATATAAAGAATAACATATACACAACAAAGGCCAAAGATGCACTTCTTGTATACCTATGTTCTAGGAATCATTTGACCTTAGTAGTGCAAAGAGCTCACCCTGAAAAAATATCATCCATGTGGAATTTAAAAAGCTTTTTTAAATCAAGCTCTAGGTAAACCAATCAAAATATGAACATCCTTTTAATCAATAAAATCTCTGACTTAAAATAAAAGTGGCCTAGAATTGAATGTTATATCAACCATGTCAAGTAACTAACATCGGGTGAGAAATACATGCATGCACATTGGATTATCGAAATAATTGATGTGATAAAATCTCAAAATCAAATAGATGACTTATAGCTAAGAAAAGCAAATAAATGACTTACAACTAAGACATGAGGTTGCCCTTTCAACCTTGTCGTTAAATAACTCTTCTTTATGTCACATATCATTAAACTTTTTCTAATACCAGGTGGAAGTGGTATTGTAACATTAACCTCTGATAGAGTCTATGTCCATGACTACTTATCAAGATCGCTCCATTACCAGCATTTGGGGCTAAATAAGATACATGCAAAAACCATCAACATAAAAATGAAATCTACATCCTTGTTAAAAAATGGGAGGAAAAAAGAAATCCACAGATTGAAACAGACTGTAGGATAACTCATTCCTACAACATAATTATCCTATCATGAACAATAAAAAAATAAATCATGAGAAATGTAATTTTTGCCACATTTTGACAATCATTTCCTTTTGCATATTCTATGAGCAATTGATGAAAAAAGTTAGCTAAATCTTGTCAACATCAAGATTATAGTAAAACATAAAGGAACCGCTCCATAACATATAATCCTAAATATAAGTATCTATACATATAAGTATTTACTGAGAACATTGTATTTTGTGAAAATATGGAAGTCAAATCTTTGAAATAACACAATTTATGGTACCACTGCCTTACAAATTCCATTCATTCGAGTATTTACGAAGTCCATTCAAGAATTTCTTCAGAGTTCAAAGTTCAAACAATTAACATGTGACCTAAAAAAACTCAGACCTGAAACGGAGATAACCCAAAGATGTAGAGTATATATCTCACATTTATATATCCTAATTTCCAGACATTGAAATGAAACTTTTTAGCATACTGTTGTGAATTCGGGCCAAAATGCTAGAAAAAAATATTGATGGTTATTTTTGTTAAAAATAGCAACTAGGGCCAAATTCCACTTTGAACAACTCCTTTGGGGAATATAATTGTGGCATTGAATTCATCTTTTCGAGAGGGCCAAAACTGATCTAAAGATCGTCAAATTTGGATAAGTAGAAGTGTAATTTTGAATTTATGTTTCTCTCATGTAAATTATTTAGGTCGGCCTCAACTATATGTCAACTTAAGAAGATTAAAAGTCACGTCCCCTCAACTCCACTGAATTGTATATATAGAGGAGCATTCTCTCTCATTTGGGACACGTCAATCAAAAGAAAAAGATATCTCTGTGACAATGAAGATTAAGGAGGATAAATTATGGTTATTGTTGGGACTGTTTTGGTTAGGGGTTTGTCATAACAGGTCCGAGTTTGGAAGCAGTGCTTTGTTATGGTTAAGGACAATCTTATATATGGATTGTGACTTGTTTCGTATGGTAATTCTTCATGTAGTTTGGCCACATCTAGAAGATATTCTCACGGCTTGACCTCAGGCCTTGAATCACTTGCCCGAGAAGCTGAAATACAACAGAAAGTCGTTGACCTTATATCATAGTATTCAGGTGCTTGTTGAGGATGAAATGGAAACTTAAAAATAGGCTAGGACTACTACAAATAATAGATCCCTTGTAAGAAGAAAAAGTTTGCAATATTAACAGAATTCAAGGGCTGGAGCAGCATGCTTCAGAAGCCCTAATCCATAACCACAAAGATAATATCAACGGTGACCTTAATGTGGTCATAAACCAGCTCCTTAAGGTAGCAAATGTTGGAAATAATACTGAGAGGGGGGGTGAATCAGTATTATCAAGTCAAATATTCCTTTTTCAAATCCAAATGATATATGCTACTTCAGTTAATTAAACCCACAACTATGTAGAAGGAAACCCGCGTATACTATGCAAACTTATAATTTACTTTATCTTTCAGATGTTGATTGTTAATCTGTGTATCAAATAACCAATAACCAGAAACAGTAAAACAGAGCAGAAGACAATCGCACACAAGAAAACAAGATATAAGGTGGAAACCCAATGTGGGTGAAAACCACCTGCTGCAATTCATCTCTATCTTCTCTTTAATTAGAAACTTCTTTTTACAATTGTACTGGTGCAGTCCTTTACCAGTACGCAGGCGGCAATGTGAAGAGAGCTACAACCCTCTCTCGTTTTCCAGCTTCTCCTGGAAGGGAGCTACAACCCCCTTAGCTCTTGCACTAGCCAAGATACTAGTACGTAGGTGCTGGCCTACAGAAGGCTACAACCTTCTCTTTCTACATTTCATAAATTTTCAGACTGGATCCATGAACATCAATCAATCATCAAGAATTTCAGCATCAAACAATCTCCTTTTCACCAATTAGCACCGAATCAAGTAGACACTTCCCTGACAACTATATCCAAATCATAGTAACAGTAACCACACACCAAATCTGAACCCAGAACAAAAGATACTATCATTCAAGCTTAAAGATTATGACCCGTCAACAGAACTTATCCTTCTCCTTATGCTCAGGTTCCTTCTTTATTCAGATCTAGATCTGCACCATAACCCAATCACAGTATTCCAGATCTAGCACTTTATCAGATATTCAATAACAATTCAGATGATGCTTTGCCAAATGATCTCCTTCCTCTTTTATAGTCTTAGGCCTTTCATAATACCACGGTCCAAAACCATAATAACACAATACCATGAACACAATACTTGGGATCAACACTTTTGGATGCAATACCACGGACCAAAACCATAGGATCAAAAACTTTCGAACTAATACCATGAACCAACCATGAAAGTGTGTGAACTTTTCTCCACATAAAATAAACTTTTCTCTGCATAAAATTCCGTGAACTTTTCTCCACATGAAATAAAATTTTCTCTGCATAAAATTCCGTGAACTTTTCTGTACATGAAATAAACTTTTCTCTGCATAAAATTCCGTGAACTTTTCTCCACATGAAATAAACCTTTGTCTGCATAAAATTCCGTGAACTTTTCTCCACATGAAATAAACCTTTCTCTGCATAAAATTCCATGAACTTTGCTGCACTATAATTTATCAACTGAGATGAGTGGGTTTCCATCAAGACAAACATATGTATCATAATTCCAACAATCTCCCCCTTTGGACTTGATGGCAACAACAACCAATCACTCTCCCCCTTTGACATCAAGGGAAAAGGGCAAACCAAGATAATGTCTTTCCTAGAGAAACATTATGCTGCCCATACTCCCCCTGAGTACCTGCTGAAATCTCTGAATGAGCTCCCCCTTTGTATATGCCAAGGTGTACCACTCTGTCCATGCTTCCTCTGAGTACATGCTGAAGTCTCTCCTCTGCTAAAGTGTGCTGATCATAGTCCCCCTGACTATAAGCAAGCTCTGCAAAAATATGTTTTACAAGAAGAAAATGACTCTATCATAAATGACCTTCCTATCACCAAGGACTCATACATACATCCATTTCCCAACCAAGTAGGGATACATCAAAAGTTTACACATGATAAACAAGAACATTACATCTTTATCCCAGGCATATTGGGGAAACCAAGATAGGCCGTTACATGACCTTGACACCATAAAAGAGATACATGACATAGAGACGAAATATCAAGAGCCAGACTTATGAAAGTCACCAATAACTGATAGTAGCAGCATCTGACAATCAGCATTCAGATCAGCAACCCTGATTTCCTTCTATTCTTTCTCTGCCTTTGTTCCACCTGAAACCAACAATAGCTGTGAACTAGAACCAAAATCTTCTAAGATAATGCCAACAATGCATCATTAGAAGTTTATCTGCTCCCCCTGAACCTGTGCCAGATGGTCTCTGTTAGACCCATATCAGACTATCTTCAACCAGAGCCTATCCCTTCTGATATCCATCAAGCCTCCATATACGCGACTTTCTCTGCAAAAACTGATGTATGTACGCGGATCCTCCTTAGGCAACACGCGTACACCCATTTTTCTCTGAAACTGACAAGATTTAACAGCAAGATGATGCATCAACTACTCCCATCTTCTTTCTGAGATATTCAAAAATTTCCCTGGGCAGTGGTTTGGTAAGAATATCAGCGACTTGTTCCTTAGAAGGAACATACTCCAATTTAACCTTTTGTTCCAATACTTGTTCTAGGTGAAAGTGATACTTGATCGGTATGTGCTTGGTCTTTGAATGCATGAATGGGTTCTTTGAAATGCTGATTGCACTTGTATTATCACATAAGATGGAGATAGGTGTAGTACAAGTGATCTGAAAATCCTGCAAGGTTTGCATCATCCAAAGGAGTTGAGTGCAGCAAGATGCATCTGCCACATATTTAGCTTCAGCTGTAGATAAAGCAATCGAACTCTGTTTCTTGGTGAACCAAGATACAAATTTGGAACCCATAAAGAATGCACCACCACTTGTGCTCTTTCTGTCATCCACGCTTCCAGCCCAATCTGCATCTGTATAAGCATGAAGAGTGAGATCTATATCTATAGGATACCATAAGCCATAGTTTTGAGTTCCTTGAAGATACTTGAAAATTCTCTTTACTGCTTGAAGATGAGTTTCCTTAGGATTTGCCTGAAATCTTCCAACTATTCCCACTACATGCGTGATGTCTAGTCGTGTACGTGTCAAATAAAGTAGACTTCCAATCATGGATCTATAGGTTGGCTGATGCACTGCTGTTGATTCATCATTTCCACTGAGACTGCATCCTGTAACCATAGGAGTACATACTGGTTTTGAATCTTCCATGCCATACTTCTTCAGAATCTGCTTGAGGTACTTGGTTTGAGACAAGAACCGCCTTCATTTTGTTGGATTTGCAATCCAATAAAGTATGTCAGTTCTCCAAGCAAAGACATTTCGAATTCTTTCTGCATCACCACGACAAAGCTTTGACTCATAGCTTCTTCATTGCTGCCAAAGATAATATCATCTACATACACAACAAGTATTAGGAATTTGTCATTTTCAATTTTTATATAGAGATTTCTATCTGCTGATCCTTTTGAAAATCTTTATTGATGAATATATTTGTCCAAACGATAATACCAAGCCCTTTGAGCCTGTTTAAGACCATAGAGAGCCTTTTTTTAATCTGCATACAAGATTTGGATCATTCCCAAGAATGAACCCATCTGGTTGCTCTATGTACACTTCTTCTTCTAAGTCTCCATTCAGAAAAGCTGATTTCACGTCCATTTGAAATACTTTGAACTTCTAAAAGCTTGAGAGAGCAAGGAACATTTGGATGGCCTCAAGTCTAGCAACATGAGCAAAATTTTCTTCAAAGTCTATTCCTTCTTGTTGAGCATACCCTTTACAAACAAGTCTGGCCTTGTTTCTAATAACTTCCCCATTTTCATTCAACTTGTTCTTGAAGATCCATTTTGTTCATATGACATTATTATCTTTTGGTCTAGGAACCAACTCCCAAGTGTTGTTCTTTTTGATTTGCTCAAGTTCTTCATCCATTACCTTGACCCAACATTCATCTTTACAAGCTTCTCTTACATTTTGTGGTTTAGTGGAGGAGAGTAATGCCAAATAGCTTGAAGCTTCTGCAATTGTTCTTCTTGTTTGTATGCCAGCCTCCTTTTGCGCCAAAATTTGTGATTCTAGATGATTCTTTTGAACATACCTAGAAGGAGTCTTTTCTTCTATCATTATCTTTTCCTCTGGCTCCTCACGGGTTTCTTCTTCATAGTTTTCTTCTTCATCATCAGTCTGATTTTGAGGGTAGTCTTCATCCTCTTCGATGTTTTCATAATTTACTTTCCTAGGAATGTATCCTTTTTCATCAACCACTACATCAATGCTGTCAACAATTCTTGCAAGTCTTTTATTGTAACACTTATATGCTTTGCTGTGTGGAGAATAACCAAGGAGAATGCCTTCATCTACTCTAGGTTCAAGTTTGCCAAGTTGTTCATCATTATTCTTAATATAGCATTTGCTTCCAAAAATTTTGAAATGATTTATTGAAGGAGTCTCACCATACCAGAGCTCATGAGGAGTCTGAGTGTTGTTCACTCGGACATTTGTTTTGTTGAGAATAACAACCGCAGCAAATGCAGCTTCACCCCAGAAGGTTGCGGGAGTTCCGGACTCATCAAGCATAGCACGAGCCATTTGTTGAACGGTTATGTTCATCCTTTCCACTACTCCATTTTGCTGAGGATTTCTAGCTGTAGAGAATTCCCTTCTTATTCTATGTTCTTCATAGAAATCAAAAAATTCATTTGAGGTAAACTCCCCACCTCTGTCAGACCTGAGGCACTTAATTTTGTGATCTGATTCATTTTCAACCAAGGCTTTGAAAGATTTGAATTTTTCAAATGCTTCGTCTTTGTGCTTCATAAGTCCTAACCAAACCATCCTGGAGAAGTCGTCAATGAATAATATAAAGTATTCTTCTCCCTGAGGTGACCTTGTCCTAAATGGTCCACATACATCTGTATGGACTAGCTCAAGAGGCCTGCTAGCTGAACCGTCCTTCTCAGGGAAGTTAGTTCTGGTTTGTTTACCAAACTAACATGATTTGCATATAGTGTTGTCAGGAATTTTAATATCTGGAAGACCACGAACTGCCTGGTACTTGCATGCTTTCCTTATTTGAGAGAAGCTTAGATGCCCCAACCTCCCATGCCATAGCCAGTGTTCATCATCCTTGCTCAAATAGAATTGTTGTTGTCCTTCTTCAATTATGTATAAATTATTTGGAGTTCTTCTGCCTTTGATCACTGTTCTTCCTGTATCAAGACCATGAACACTACACCCATCTGATCGAAATATTACCTCGGTTCCATTATCGCACATCTGACTGACACTCAATAGATTATGCTTCTAGCCATCAACATACAAAACATTTCCAGCTTTGACCTTTTCTTTTAATTGAGCAGTGCCTTTTCCTTTTATGACTGCAGGGGTATCATTTCCAAAAAAAAAATTCTTTCCCTTTTCTAAAAAACTATATGATTCAAGTTTTTTTTTATCACCTGTCATATGCTTTGAACATCCACTGTCAATGTACCATTGATTTTCTTGACCTTCTGCATATAAAGCTATCCCACATCTTTCTGGCTGCGGTTCCTTCATTCTCCATGTTTCCAAGCACTTGAGGTTTGTTCCTTCTGAGTTGTCTTCCAAAACCTGCTCCTGCATTCAGAATCTTCATGACCAAAGTTATTACAAATAGAACATTCAATTTCATTTTCAAGGGCGGAAAAGTTG
>APFE030371633.1:87563-111413 GCA_000404065.3 Pinus taeda | reverse complement strand
TAGCTAGAAACTAGGGTTTGTGCGAAAATGAGGAATTTGGGGAATCTCAGTGATGGGAAGCATTTGGTAAGGTACTTTAAGGATAGGGGAAGGTGTATGAACATTAGGAAACAAGTTTTTCCGTTGATTTGACCGTCCAAGAGAAATTGCCTTCAAAACCCTAGGAGAGGGAAATGACCTTACCTAGGCGCAACTGAAGCATGAACAAGGTGTAAAATGACGCATTAGACACTGAGATGATAATGAAAACCCTATGAATGATGATAGACTCAGCTGAATAGTGACATAGAGTTGGCATTTGGGCAACTTTGAAAAGAGTGAGAGCAAACCCTAGACCTAATGCCTAGTGACCAAATTTTGCTTGAAGACTCACTGAAATGACAAAATTTGACCTTGACACTTCAAAATCACTTTATAAGAGCATATTTGATCACTGGAGGAAGGCTGGAAAGATTGACACTAACACCTGTGACAAAGGATTCATTATACAAGCTAAGTGAAAAAAGTCTTTTGTTTTATCATTATCAACCAAGTAAGGTTTACTTAAAACTTAAAATGTATTTAATTTTGAGATGAGAAAGAAATAGCAAAAAATGTTTTCATTACATTTAGAATTTATAATTACCTCATTATATTAGATTTTCTCTATCTATTAAAACTTTTAGATTAAGAAGTTAAAGTATTAGATTATTTTCTCAGAGATAACTATTTCTCCCAGTGAATCGCCAATTGTTGTGCTGTACAACAACCCCCCCATTTCATACAAATCTTAATATGAAATGGGTCCCTTAAAAAAATAAACTTAGTTAGATGTGTGAATAAAATGGTATGTACCTCATCACAAGAAAAATCCTTGTTAAAACCCCCGAATCTAATGCTGAATCTAACCACAATTCCTAACAGGCCATATGATCCAAGACAAGTTGCTTATAATGTCATGTCTCAAGCCAAAATTGCTAAGTTTGATCATAAAGCCGATGAATTCGATGATCTATTTTCCTCAGCTGAATCATTATTTCAAGTTAAAGCATTGGCTAGGATGAGATATCAAGATGAAGGGGTAGAAACGTTTAATAGGCTTAGGGACCAGAGGTTGCAAACTCTACCCTTAGACCTATTAGCCACAACCTCAACAGTCTAGTCAAGTGAAACTGAACAACAAGCTGTTGATAAAGCTCTTGCAGTGGAAGAAGTTCTTGAGAAAGAAAAAACACCAGAGCAGGAGCAAGAACAAGAAAATGGCGATGAACTTATTGATTCAAACGTTCATATTGATCCCATACAACTCAAAGAATGGCAACAATTTGACTCAATTATCAGCAATACTGAAAGCTTGCAGGGATTTAGTACACCTGAAGTAACAATTGGAAAGAAGACAACAACTAATACAATTCCAACTAAAGGAACTAGTGGCCCATCCATGACCCAAATAGATGCTGAAATGATTCCAGAGAACCCTTCCAATGAGATTGTTCTGCATGTAGAAGATATACCACCCTTAGATGTCTTCTACAACCCTAAGCATAGGGCTATAATAAAGAGACAAAGAAAAAAGAGAAAACTTGATCAATCCTCTCTTTTACCTACACAGATAGAGATAACTAATGTGGTATGGAGAGATGAAGTCAACCCTTTCGAAGATCTTACTAAACTCTCTCAGTATGTCGGGGCATATACAACAGCTACTATGGACAAGGCATCGGAAGTCAGCAATTTGCTTAAAGAAAAGGATCAAGCGATCATCTCACTGGAGATATAGGTACAAGAAAGACAACAGAGAATAGAGCAGTTAGAGCAGCAGTTAGCAGCACAGAAGCAATTAAACGAGTATTTAAATGAGTAATTGCTCAAAGAGAAACAAAGGATAGACCAACGTGCAATTTAAAAGCAAAAAGAGTTGTCTCAAGCATTAAACAAGCTAAATACAATGAATGAACAGTTGAGCAAATCGAAAGATGAACAGATTGCTCAATTGTCATTACAAATAGAAAGGTTCAAGTAATTTCCTAAGGTAGAGGAATTCAAATCAGAGGCTCTCCAAATAACTAAAGCATTATCTACTCAGTTGAACTTGTTATGTAATAATATTTCTCTTGTTCCTCCCTTCTGTGAGATTTCCTCGTCTATGATTGATAAGTCGGTTGACGACAGACAAAAGTTGCAGCAGGTAGATGAAACACTAACAAAGTTTCTTTCCTGGCAAGAAACCAAGGAAGGACAAGCCGCAAATCTGCCTCAAATTTTGGAATCACACAAGGAAATCTTGTTCCTTGAGTGAAAAACTCAACTAATGAAGACAGAAAGGGCAACATCAAGATGTAGATCGGCGACTGGTAATTTAGTGGAATTGATTAATAATACTCTTTATTTGTCAAATTTAATTTCAGAATGTACCCAAAGGAAGTTACCATCAGTCAAAGCATTGGAGCAGACATGGAAGCAGGAGCTGGAAAAGAGGCAGAGATTAATCGCAGGCATCCAAACATTAACATGGGAAACCTTTTGGTTCTTCCTTGTGAAACCATACAGTCAAAGGACAACGATCAAATTCCTAATTAATGCCATCGGTTACATGATTCCTGAAATCACTGATGCCATCTATACTGCCCAGCTGCATTCGCGTATGAGTCATCCTCCAGAACTGCAACCGATGCTTGCCATATGCATGCTCAAGCCAAAAGATAGTCAGCCAAAAAAATGAACCATCCTTACCGACTGCAAGCATATCTATTTCGAAAATATTTTCATGTATTTATGATTTAGTTACACCAGCTCACACATTTTTATTTCATAGTTAGTTAGTCTAGATAGTATTTATAGACCCTTTCATGTTTTTAGAAAGGGTCCTAAAAATTTGTATGAAGACTTGGATTGGAAGTTGCACTATTGTACTTCCAATATATAATTTCTTATGAAACTGGACCTGAATTCTAAGCTTTTAATGAAGAGTACTTTTGTCTGATATGCACTACTGCTTCCTATAAGAGTATTTCTAAGTTAGAGAGTAGGATCGAAATGCAAATTCATGTCAGAAGGATTCAAACACATATGGTACTATTATCTATGTTTTGCTTCGTTCTTTTATGTGAACTAGCATTCATTCATTTTTGTTATTATTGATGTATGTATAAGCTCTTACAGCGATCTCTTTTACTTATCACTATTGAATGTTCAAGAGTTGTTATCTTTCATCTATATATGTGTCGATGATATATAAAGATCAATGCAATAATGTTTTAATTATTACTTTGTTCAACTATTTGAACAAAGTAATTATCATATGAATGAATATTTTTTTTTAAAAGTAAAGTCATCTATATGCTTACTTTTCGATAAGAACCATTAAGAGTTGCACTAAAACAAAGATTTCCTGGTATAGATTAGTTAATTACATTATTGCATTTTAGAATAAATCTTTTAGCATTTTCCATTAGATATAAGTAAATTTGACACTTATCCATCCCATTCATAAATCATTGGGAAATTGGTCCCATTATATCCAGTCGGAGCCACCACACCAAACAAAAAAGGAGCTGCCTTTAAGGTCCAAACCAGGTGGTTTTCCCCGATGTTGATGCAGCGATTTACGAGGCATCAACAAGACCTTAAAAAAAAATAAGAAAAATTATCCTTGAGTATGATCTTATACAAAGGTGACCTTATGCTTTTGATCTTGATCTCTTTACAACCTTCATCTTCTGAAGCAATCCATTAAGAAGCTTTCAGACTTCTAAGCTCTCTGAGATTGACCTTATTCCAATTATATGAGGCATATTTTTTTGTCATTTGTGAATTATTTTGATCCTTTATAGTTTGATTTGATACCTTCACTGCCTACATGGAAAAAATTATCTAAGGATTTTTTATCCCTATAGTAACACTTGAAGCTCAAACTGATGCTTAATGTTAAGTCTAAGGATTTTGACTAGTTAACATTTGAACTGAAGTAAGATTTGAGGACATGAGCCACACTGGAGACAGGAGAAATTCAACCTTAAGCAAGAAACAAAGCTTCAATTTTCTCTTCAAATTATTGTTTACTTTTCATATCTAGTTCAAGACTATTATTCTAGCCTAGCTTTGATACCATGTTGAAATTCAATTGCAACTTTGATTTTTGTATCATGATGATTACTTACGAAGATATTTATTGTTCCTTTTTAGTTATCCTTTTTCATTCATCAAGAAATTATCAATTTAATCATTTAAGTACAAGATAAATAAAGATCACAATGCACAAGATACAAAAGATACCAGAACATAGGCTAGTGGCCAGGGAAAAACCCACAAGGGGAAAACCCATTAATCCTTACCTTATAAAATCTTTCTTCAAGAAGTGAAATCCAATTCATAGTAAAATTAACCAGTAACCCAAGTGCCAAGTCATCCCTCCCTCAATAGCTCAAATTCTACCACAATTATATCCACAAGTTGTATCACAAGATGCCACATTCCTTTGTTTAGATATCACATACCACAAAGATAGATTTTCTTCATAAACTAGCCTCACATTATAAAGATATATAGTCCTTCAAATAGCTTGCATTCACAGAAATGCAGTCCTTCAAATGGCTCGCATTCCACAAGAATATTGTTCTTCAACTAGCTTGCATCATCACAGAGAAAGGTCCCATATATAGCTCGAATATCCATAAAAAATGTAGTGCCATAGAAAGCTCGTATAACATAGAAATGTATAGCCTCATGAGTTCATATAACCATAGAAGATTGATGTTCTTCAACTTGCATTGTGCCTCAAACCCAAACTTCTGCCTTAGACCTTTCGCTTAAGCTTCAAAGATGTAGTTGATTGAATCTACTTGTGGAGGAGAGCAAATAGGCCTTATTTATAGTTGTCCATCCATTCGAAGGGACATGTCTTTTGGGCAAGGTGACTTGTTCATTTGGAGGGATGACTTGGTCAACGTGGAGATACAAATATACTTTAAAACTTCAATTTTTTATTTTCTTTTACTTTCAATGTCCAAATGGGACATGACAAAAACAATTTTTTTGTTTGACTTAAATAAATTATTTTTGACTCTTTTTACAAAATCATAATGAAAAATATACATTATGAAGATCAAACCTAGTTATAACTTCAACACCAAGGAGATATTACTCACAAGTACCATCCTTCCCCATGTATGGAATTTTTTTCTATGGATATTGTTATTTGTGCAAAAAATTTGGCTCCAAGGCTATAAATTGAAGAGCATACATCAGAAGGAATGAAACAATAGGCTTGAGAAGAAATGAAGGGAGTAATAGATTTGTAAATGAAATAATAAACATGACCAAGAACAATAATTGATTTACTCTACTTTTTGATGTCACTTAATTTTATTGTCACAATTTTGTTCATAAGTATTACGAATTTCAGCTCATAAGCTTTTAGATAGTGACCTCACTATAATCATAGAACATAGGAACCCATTTAGTGGAGAAAGAAGAAGGAAGAGAAGAAAACGAGTAAGTTTGGTCTAGTTCTTTATGATCAAACGCAAAACAGTCAGTGGTATGTGGACATTGGTTGCTCTAGGCATATGACTGGAGGAAAAAACCAAATTCTTGTCTTTGGATGAAAATACATCTAGTAATGTCACCTTTGGAAATGATGTAACAAGAAAAATAAAAGGAAAGGGTATTGTTAGCTTGAACAAGGGCAGAGGAAAGGCACAAGATGTATTGTTTGTAGATGAACTAAAACATAACTTGTAGAGTGTAAGTTAGTTGTGCAACAAAGATTGTGATGTCATCTTCAGAGTTCGGGGTTGTGAGATAAGGTAAACTACATTAGGAAATATATTGGCCAAAGGAATCCAAATGGAAAAAAAAAGTATATGTTTTGAAGGAAGACAATGAAAAATGTTATTTAGACAAACAATATGAGTGTTGATTGTGGCATGAGAGACTAGGGCATATAAACTTCAATCATATCATCAAACTCAGTAAAAAGGGAGTTGTAAGAGATTTTACTAAGATTACAAAAAAAAAAAAAAAAAAAAAAAAAAAAAAAAAAAAAAAAAAAAAAAAAAAAAAAGACCCTCAAAATCATATCTGCAAGTCATGCCAAATGGGGAAACAAGCATGTGTTACATTCAAGACTAAGGATCAGCTATAAACTAGCAAGCCACTGCAACTAGTACATATGAATCTATGTGGGCCTTCTAGAACAAAAGCACCTAGAGGTGAATATTACTTCATGCTAGTGATTAATGATTATTCCAGACTACCATGGATAGCCTTCGTGAGACACAAATTAGATGCATTTGAGAAGTTTAAGGTCTTCAAGGTATTGATAGAGAACCAAACAAGATACAAGATAAAGTGCATACGATTAGACAGAGGAGGAGAGTTCACATCATATGAATTTGCAAATTTCTATTGTGAACATGGAATAAAAAGGAAGTACACCATTGTAGACACACCCCAATAGAATGGAGTTGTCGAAAGGAAAAAGCTAGAGTTATGATGCAGGAAAGTAAAATTCCTAAGACCTATTGAGCAGAATTTATTCGCACAATAGTTCACATACTGAGTAAGGTACATATCAGACCCAACTATGATAAGACATCCTATGAATTATGGCATGGAAAACCAACATCAATAAAAAATTTCAAAGTGTTTGGAAGTAAGTGTTATATTAAATACAATGATGAGAAACTCTACAAGTTTGATGCTAGATTAGATGAAGGAATATTTTAAGGGTATTCAACAAAAATAAAAGGATACAAGAGCTACAATAAAAGGCTACATAATATTTTTGATTGTACATACATAAAGGTTGATGAGGAGCTACCTATAAAGAACAAGAAGATATGCTTTATCAATCCTCTAGATAAAAAAATCAGTGAAGAAGAGGAAGAACAAGTTGAAGATGCAGAAGAAATAGAGACCCATTCAAGAGCTCCCTCAAGATATGTACAAAGAACCATATTGATAGTCAAATTATTGGAGATAAGAATGTAGGGGTTCAAACAAGGAAACTTGTTGAGACAACATATCAAGCTAAAATTTCCATGTTGTCAATGGTTGAACCAAAGAACTTTTTTGAAGAAATCAAAGATAAGCATTGGATAGATGGAATGAATGAGGAATTGGACCAAATAGAAAAGAGCAAGACTTGAGAGCTGACATCAAGACCAACAGGTAAAAACATCATAGGCACAAATTGGGTCTTTAAAAATAAATTTAATGAGCAAGGTAAAATTGTTAGAAATAAAGTGATATTGGTATGCAAGGGTTGTTCACAAGTAGAAGGATTGGAATATGAAGAAAACTTTGCTCCAATGGCAAGGTTAGAGGCAATTACAATATTTCTTGCATTTTCCTATCACAATGACTTCAAGGTGTACCAAATGGATGTGAAGTCTTCCTTTCTTAATGGAGAACTAGAAGAAGAGGTGTACATAAAACAACCTGAGGGATTCCAACTATTAGATAATCCTAATCATGTTTGGAGATTAAATAAGGCATTGTATGGACTCAAACAAGCACGATGGGCATGGTACTCTAAGTTGGACAAGTACTCAAAAATAGGGCTTCAAGAAAGGTACAACTAATGATAACTTGTACATAAAATCATATGAAAAAGAACTTCTAAATGTAGTTGGGTATTTGATGATATAATGTTTGGAAGAAACAAAGACTCTCTAGTTCAATGGTTTGTTATTGAAATGAAGTCAGAGTTTGAAATGTCAATGATTGGTGATATTTCTTTCTTTCTTGGTTTGCAAATCTTACAAAAATCAAAAGGTATATTCAACTCTGAAGAGAAATATATAAAGAAAATGTTGAAAAAGTTCAAAATGGAGGATTGTAAACATGTCACTACTCCCATGGTTGTTGGATGAAAGTTGTGTAAATATGATGAATGGAATAACATTGATCAAAAGCTATATAGATCTATGATTAAGGCAGCCTATTATCTAACTGCTTCTAGATTGAACATAATATTAGCAGTTAGATTAGTAGCAAGATATCAGTCAACACCAATGAAATTCCATCTACTAGGAACAAAAGGAATCTTCAAATATTTAAAAGGCACAATAGATTATGGACTGTGGTACCCAAAAGAAAAAGACCTCTCATTGACAACATACACAGACGCAGATTGTGCCAACTTCATAGATGACAGAAAAAGTATGAGTGGCAGTGCATTTTACTTAGGAGAATCATTTGTTGCTTGGTTGAGCAAGAAGCAAACCTCAGTCTCGTTATCCTTTGTCAATGTTGAATACATAGCAGCTGCAACTTGTTGCACACAAGTACTTTAGATGAAGTAGACTCTATAGGACGTGAAGGTAACATGTAGTGAACCCATCTCTATTAAGTGTGACAATACAAGTGCAATAAGCATCTCAAAGAATCCAGTGCTACATTCTAAAACTAAACCCATTTTGATAAAGTATCATTTACTCAGAGAGCAGGTTCTCGAGAAAATAGTGAATTTGGAGTATCTATCAACTAAAGAGAAGATAGTTGATATATTCACCAATCCTTTGGCAAGAGATCCATTTGACTATCTAAGGCACAAGTTGGGGATATTCCTTAGTCCTTCTTCTCATTAGTTTGTCTTCAAAGAGAAGCATCAAAGGAATGTAGAAAGCTTGAAAAGAATGGATAATCCAAGGGGGAGCCTCTACAGACATACAAACAATAGCAAGAAGAAGAGAAGAATGACAAATAAGAAGCTACAAATACAAAGGCCAACTCATTCTCTACACAATATATTCATCAAGAAAACCAAAGTACAAAAATCTTCCTACTGTCATGTAAAGACCTATAAAGGTTGGGCCAATTTTCCTCATGTAAAAAACCATAAATTTGGTTCAACATTCATAAGGACAACATTTTATACAAGCATCTTGTGCAAGAAATGTACACATAATCTATCTTCAGTAACATAGCCAAAGAACTTAGAATATGAATCAAGTCCAAAATATACTCTTGCTCTAATAGGATTATTCAAAATACTTCAACATAGTCATTACTTCCTTGATGATTTTGAATACTATGCTCATTTTCTTAATGATATATATCAAATTTGAGTGGAAAGATCTGTGAATTTTGAAGAAGGCCCTACTAATATACAAAGAAAAATAAATTAGCAAAGGATATGGTCTCAACTGAGAAAGGCATTAGTCACAAGGGGAGAAAAGTGTTACAATAGTAAACTTTACCAACATTAATGTTTGGTCACTTAGTGCATTCATCGGTAAATGTCACGTGAACTGAAATCAAAACCATATCTAGTGTAAAAACCTCAGAGACCTCAGAGATTATATACACAGATATTGGAGGGTGACAAAAAACTATATGGATCCCTACAAAATGGCTCACAGACAGCTAGAACATGACATTCCTATGCGCAAACCTTAGAGATCGTTTTTTCTAGCACAAAGATCGGAGATGGTGTCCATAGACATAACCACCTATATTGGTCATATGGGGAGATGGAGCAAAGTTTGCAACTCATGTAGCTCATGAATATCCAACGTAGAAAACTCAAAGGATAGTTCCAATACAAAGACCAAATCAAGAATTAATAAGACATGAGAAAGTGAGCTCTCTATGACAAGTCGAAGGAAGATAGTAATTAACATTTAAATTCATCACCAAAAAAGAAACAATGCACTTGATTCACAGAGGAATGTTCACATTAAGACAAATTAAACATTGAAACAATTGAGCACAAGAGAAACATGAATATAATATGATTGTTGAAGTGGACTAGAACTGAGACAAACAATCAACTAAATGAAGGATAGTATTGCAAGTTCTCTACCAAGACAATGATTCCTAAAGATGCCTGAATGACAAGGAGCATGGATATTCGAATTGGACCGAGACCTAGGCGAAATGAAGTTGAACTTGAAGTGTAACGATTATATGACTAGGTGGATCTTGACAGAGAATATGAAGTGTAACGAATATGTTACAGATGGAAAGAGACTCAAAGGTATACTAGCAAACAAACCTAAGGCAAACAAATACGCAGCAAAACATTATTGGCACTAGAAGAAAGCATGTGGTGACAGAGAAGTTACAAATACTCACATAGAGGTATAAGTTTCAGAGATGCACAAGTGCTAGATGGAGGACAAGTCAGATTGGAACATTACTTAGTAACTATATGTCAAGACCCTTGGTTGAATAAGGTGTTACATAGACATGAAAAGTTGCATAATCAGGGGACCTAAGTGACCTAAAGAAGAAATGGACCTAAATCTCCAAAGGACAACAATGAAATGAATTCTAGAGAGGATGTGTTGAGGCTAGAGAGGATTCTATGCATTGAAGATGCCACAATGTATGCTAAAGGGTGCCAGAGATATGCATTGGGAGTGGCGCAATGGTGAAAAATAGAGAACATGAAGGAATCGAGGCATAACTATATCTTAACAAGTGATGCTCAGGTGTATAGTTACATAGTTCATGAGGTGAATGCACACAAAATGTCAGTATGAAGTCTTGGGGTCTAAATGTTCATTAGTGACAACAATCCATCCAATGAAAGAAGGATTCGAGGTGGTGTTTGTACATAGAGGTATGCTAGCAAACGTACATAGACCAACCTCCATATTGCATGTGCATAGACGATATTTACTCACAAGAAATGTAAATATAAAAAGGCTTTAGTGTTATTAAACACCATAGGTTAGAGTTTAAACATTCAATGGAGGACCAACATTGAAACTTTTGCAAATCTTTATTGAAATTTATCGAATTGTTGAGGATGGCAAGCCAAATTTCATATTCAAAATCAATTGGTTCAAAAGAAAAGAAGTAAAAATTGCCTTTAACTCTCATATATAGCCTTTCATAGACTATGATAGAAGGGTAAGAATCTTACAATCTCAATCATGGATTCACCCCAAAACAATATTGTAGACATGTTCATAAATTTGGTGCCATGAATATGTTTCCATAAATATTCAATATTCATATAATGATACAACAATGAGCTTTCCTATTTATGAAAACACTAGAGTGTCCTTGCTAATTTTCATTGTCCATAGAACCCCTTGACATTGATGTCAAAGGGGGAGGTTAGGAGAAATAAGGAGGATGATTCTTAGGACAAAAGCGAGAGGACCACAATGTTGCCATCAATGCCAAAGGGGGAGAATGTTGGTAATGTTGGCATTGATTTCAAGTGTCTATGAAGGTTGAGTATCAATTGAAGGTTTATTTCAATGATAAAGACTCAAGGCATATTAAGGTGATGTGATGTGTAAGGCTGATCCATGTGATGTGATGTGCAAGGCTGATTACTGTGGATTGAAAGTTTGATTACAATGTGACTCAATGAAGATTGAAGACTGATTACAATAGTGTGCAAGTTTGATTATTATGTCCTCAAAGTTAATTGTTGATTGTTTTGATGTTTGTATTACAACTAAAATGAATATATGGCACATGACAACTTGAGAGCAAGATTTGAAGAACATGATGTTTGCATTGAACAAAATCATTAGTTTACAATATGGTATATGTTGAACTGACATCTACAAGAAGTGCACAATATTGACTTATATCTAAGCCATGAAATCCATAAGAATCCATCTTAGAACTAATTCATATAACCATCTCGTTGATACTAAAATCATTGTAGAGTCTAAAGTCATTAAAATTGAATATGGTACAGATATGGAAAAATAATTTTGTATTTTTTCCCAATTCAAAGGACAGACATAGATTAGAGCCTGGTTATTGGCATCCACAACTTAGATTGGCAGTTTATTATTAGTGTTTGTGGCCCAACTTTGCAGTGGGTAACCAACGTCCTTGTTTTGTGGCAAAAATGAAGAAACTCTCAAGGTTTGTCTTATGTAATCATTCATGTTGGACTATGATTCTTTAGTTTTCAAAATAGTTCAAGGTATATTTGTCTTGACTTAAGCTTCAAACTTGGAAATGAGGAGGTAGACTATGAACAACCTTGGAATACAAAGAGGAAACCCTTTGTTGAAAATAATACTGAGATGGGGGGTGAATCAGTATTATCAAGTCAAATAATCCTTTTAAAAAACCAATTTGTATACGCTACTTCAGTTAATTAAACTCGCGTATATACGCAACTATTCAAAGGTAAACCAGCGTACACAGAGAAAACCTTTTAATTTTCTTAAACTTTCAGATGATGTTTGTTAATCTGAGATGCAGCATCAAATAACCAGTAACCAGAGACAGTAAAACAGAGGAGAAAGACAATCACACACAAGAACACCAGATATAAGGTGGAAACCCAATGTGGGTGAAAACCACCTGCTGCAATTCGTCTCTATCTTTCTTTAAATTAGAAACTTCTGTTTACAATGTACTGGTGCAGTCCTTTACCAGTACGCAGGCTGCAACCTGCAGAGAGCTACAACTCTCTCTCGTTTTCCAGCTTTCTGGAAGGGAGCTACAACCCCCTTTGCTTTTGTACTAGCCAAGATACTAGTACGTAGGTGCTGGCCTACAAAAGGCTACAACCTTTTCTTTCTTTCAGGGACCACTTTTCATCAATTTTCAAACTGGATCCATCACCCATTCATCAAGAATCAACCAATCTTCTTTCCATCAACTAGATCTTAAACAAGTAGATATTCCTCTGACAGCTGTACACAGAAAACTGTACCAAAAACCATATAGCAGAAATAGAACCCAAAACCCAGCAGCAATAAGCAGAAACAGCCAGATCACAACTTAAAGCATATACGCAATTTTAACAGTCTGTAACTTGCGTGCATACGCCTCTGCGTATGGAACAACCTGCGTATACGCGCCTTTACTTCACCTAAGCCGCGTGTATATGCGCCTTCGCTTCACTGAACCTTGTCCTTCCTTTGTGCTAAAGTCCCTCCTTCCTTTAGATCCAGATCTGCATCACCATCAATATACCAGCTCTTACACCTTTCAGATCCTCAATAATAATCCAGATGGTGATTTTCCACAAGATCTCCTTCCTCTTTTATAGCCCTAGGCCTTCCCCAATACCATGGTCCAAAACCACAACATTCCAATACCATGAACCCAAAAACTGTGGATCGGCACAATTGACGAGACGCCATGGTCCAAAACATAGGTTCAAGTTCCAAGATCTAACTGCCATGGACCAAAAGAATGATCACCAAGATATACGCGCTTTTGTAAAGAATAACCCGCGTGTATACGCGACTTTGGCTAGAAGAACATGCGTATATGACTTTTTCTACTTTCTGAGTGCCTGAACTGAGATCTGTTACCAGAGAGGGTTGCCATCAAGGACAACACCTAACACCTGTGCCATAGCTCCAACCTGTGCCATAATGCCAACAATCCTTGATACCCAAGCTTCATGCGAAGCGTATGGAAAGTATTTGTGAACTCTCGCACATCTTGGTCCCTTCCCTGCTGTAGCATGGTCCACTTTATGTATTTGTCTTCATAGTTCCTGATAGTGTAATATTGTTCCTTGATGGCATCTCAGAAAGAATTCCAAGTGGGTGCGGCTGAAAACAATGAGGGTTCACTCTCATCCTTTTGTTCGCAGTTGATTTCCCACCAATCCTTGACATGTGGGGCGACTTTAAGAAGTGAAAATGTAATCTTTTCCTGATTGGAAAAGTCACAAACTGAAAAAATATCCTTCAAATAGATTTAACCATTTATCTACAATGTCTTCATCTATCATGCCTTCGAATATGGGAATATCGAAGTTAATTTGTACCTTAAAATGAGGGGTGCCTCCAGAGTGGCTGCTAGATGAAGATGCATTGCATATGGGTAGAAATCGAAGGATCTATGCAAATTTATCCATCATCACGTCCCTCTGTCACTCGAGGGCTTCCTCAAGCAACATTTTGAAAGGATCTCCTGCCCCATCATCTTTCTTTTCTTCCTCCATGGGAGGTCGTTGGGTTTTGCGAGACTGATCTTGAAATGGTTCAACCAGATCAAGACCTAACTCCTTATACCCTGTCCTCGTTAGGGACATGCAAAGAAAAATAGAGAAAAAGCAGATCGATTTGATAACACTGATCCAACCATAAACTGGAATGCAAAAAATTACAGATATAATCATAAACACAGATATGCAACAAAAAAACACTTCATATCATTAATAGAAAAATATTGAAATATGCTTACAATTATAATGGAAATAAGATAGCTTAGGCGATTGTAGCTTATCTCTGAGAAGAGATGTGGCGGCTACATGCCTCAGAACTGTGTTAAAATGAGGCTCAAGGGCCTATTTATTATTGGAAAACATGAGAAAACCCTAAACAACCAAAACTGTAAACCCATGAGATGTAACAACAAGATTTGTGGGCCTCGTTGGGGTTAGTTGGGCAGCCAACTTCTCGGGATCATAACTTGGTCATATTATCTTTGTTTGGCGCATACGATACCCTGATGGAAAGGTCTCTCTTAGTACTACAAGTTTCACCATAGGCCCGCCTATGGCTATGGGCCTACGGTGAACTCCAAAAAAATTACCGTTTAGGGCGTCAAAACTGCTCCAAAAGTTTAGGACTTGAAAAACTGCTAAAAATAGTAAATGTTGAAATGAGCAAGGAAATAGATGAAACTGACTGGGGGATCTAGGTGGAATAGGCAGTCGGCCACCAATATCCACCTGGATCACCAATCGGGTCAATCTTGCCTCACGTTTTCCTATTGTGCTCAATCCTTGTGCAACTCCTACTCCCATTATTTGTTTATTATGTTTCATAGCTTGAGAGATTAGGAGATTACCCGAGGACTAACTTTGTTTTGCCATTAGAATTTCTCTATTTATATGGGTTGCCAATAAAGAGCTTATCATTGTATCATCTTCCATAGATAGCATGACTCCGGTCACAAGACAAGCACTAAGTAAGGAAGTCACAGAAAGTATTATAGAATGTGTTGTGGAAAGTTCAAGACCGGGAGCTCCTATCATGGCTGATACTAGATGTTTTCAATAAAATGTTGCTAGAGAATATTGAGGAGAGGGAAGTATACGTCAGGATTAAGAGATCTAGGTTCCATAAAGTTTCATGTAGGTATCTGGTTCTCCCATGTGTAGAAGCAATTAGATGGATCTTGCAGGGTATAGACACCAAGAACATGATCATGAGTAGTGTAAGTGGACAAAAGATTGCAACATATCTTCTGTGTGATCTTCATACATACTACAAACTGTTGAGACCAAAAGTATTTCGCAACACAAAGTATTATGCAGTTTGGGCTCACTTAAATACTAAGGATGTGATGAGATCATGGTGGCAGGAACTAGCCATGTTTCACCAAAATCCATAAGGGATTTATAGGATAAGATAATTGAGGAAGGTATATTAGTACCTTATGGCCATGTGTTGCATGCTATAGGCATGACAAAGCACTGAGTATTGTGGGGAAGGTTGCATCTACATGCTCTACCTGATTCTACCTAATTGTCATTGAAAGGAAGATCTTTAATTAGGAAGATATACTTGATTAACAATTGCATACCAATGTATTAAAGGCAAAGAAGGATGCTGAGAGTGGGAAAAATTGTTTTTTCATGTTTGCATACCTGCTTGATGGGATATGCGTGATAAATGTATTTCCAAGTCTAGAATGGAATTGGACTCTATTACAACCTTTCCATGTCAATGTGTATAGCAAGCTACTCTCAGAGTACAGTTACAAAGGAATGTATGATAGTTTAGCTGAGCATTTCTTTGTTGTGCTCTATCATATTATTTTCAAAGAAGAGCCACCTTGCATGACAGATCGAGCTAAATAATCGGTTATGAAAGTTGCAAACTAGTTCACTTCTACTTAGGACACATATATCAGGGTCTTCAGTTATTATAAGCCACCACAACTCTTATCGAAGTATGTCACTAATAAGGTGGTCACGCAAGATATTTCATACTGACTTTGCTTAGGGTTTTCATAGTTATTGCAAAAGAAGAAGAAGGCAACATGGCCTCTCCTTCCCTTGCAAGTGGGGCCTTGTGAGGTTAAGAGTCTGAAGGCAAAAAAAGTGGAAGTTGAAGAACTATCTATCCTCAGATTTGGTGAAATGAGTTTTCATAGGTATGACCCCAAGAGAGTATGTAAACAACATTGTGCCAAGTTGCATTTTTCTTGGCCCCATGTTTCCTTGTCTCTGAAGGATGAGGAGAAAATAAATAATTGGTATAATGCTTTCAAGGAAATAAGGTAAGGTGATGAGGCAGGACCTTATAACACAACTCACATAGCATATGTTGTGCAAGAAGGGGAGAAACAAGAAGTGCCTACTCAGAATAGTGTTGTTAAGCCTAAAGAGCAAGATTATGCATGATCCTGAAGCAGAGAGGAGTAGAAATTTTAAATAATATCAAACTACCCCAAGCACAATTGAAGTGGAAAAGAAAAGAAAACAATTGAAAGAAGCTAGGAGGAAGCGAGATGAAAATAATTAGAAAGGGCAAGCAGAGCAGAAACATGAAGATGAATGTAGGGGAGAGGAGGAAAGAAAACATAAAGAAGAATAAGAAAAGGAAGAAATGAGAAGAAAGGAAGAGTTAAGAACAAAGAAAGGAAACAATAGTAAGAAGCATTGTAGAAACAAAATAAAGAAGAAGAGTGAAAAAAGTTGCTAGAAGAAAAAAATAAGAGCAAAAAAGAGGACTTGCAAGCCCAACATATTGTTAATGAATAGTGTAACAACCTCAGGTTAAAATTTCATGTAATAAATTTAATAAAGGAAAAATAAGACCAAGGTCATGAGACACGTATTCCAAGCTAAATGTTGGTAAAAACATCCTAGTGGTGTGTTCATTTGGTTTTTTATGGCTAAGGAATTTGGCAACGACATTGGAAAATGTAAAGAGGCATTAATTGGAATTTTATTTATGAAAATAAAGGAAAATAGGAGAAAAGGAAGTTGAAAGGTCACATAATTGCATGAGGAGGAAATTAAAGGAAAATAGAGGGAAAATGAAGAAATTAGAGGAATCAATAATAAAAAGGCATAAGAGCATGAATTTGGTTCCTTTTGTTAAAAAAAAAAATGGAATTTTTCTCAGAGAGGAGAAGAGCACCAAGAGGAGAAATAAAGAAAAAGAAGAACAAGCAAGCAAAGGAAGGAAAAGGAAAGCAAAGAACAAGTAAGGAAAAGTTGGATCAAGCAGCTTCGTCAGTAATAATTGCAGGTAACAGGTTTCATGTGTGATTTCCTTGCTGGTTTGTGCATGCATGGTATATGCATGTGTGTATTTGGCTCTCTTGTTGTCACTAGCATGGGTTTTCCAGGTGTGACAATGTTTTCAACCTTGCCTTGCCGATTCCCGGATAACCATTGTGTGATGGGATTCATTTTTGGTTGAGCTATGGATTGCCGAAAGGTTTTGGATCTGGGTGAGGTTGTTTCATGAAAATCCCCAAGGGTTAGATATGGTTTTCTCCAGGAAGCCCTCAACAGGTGGGTCGAAATAGGAAAATTCCTCAAGGGATGGTGAAGGAATTTTGAGGCATCCAAGCTTGGTTTGGTTTTGTGATCTTGGGACCAGTTTAAGTGAGATCATGGTATTGTGAGGGTGGAGGTGGTTTAACCTATGGATTCCCTTGGTTGTTTATGTTTTTTTTTTCCCATGAGATCCCACATTCATGCTTGGAATATGGCATGGGTGTGATTAGATGAAAGGAATATTTGTTTCAGCTCAATCTATGGTCGGGTGGTACGTGGAAGTCCCTGACTTGGTTGGATTTCTCATATGTTAATAAGAGCTATTTTCCCTTTGTATTTCATGAGTAATTATAGTTTTTATTACATGGCTTTGATGGTTAATCTATCATTGTTATTATTCTCGTTATATGTTGGTTATAAGCATGGTTTCATATCAGGTTTTGGTTATGGCTCATAACATGTTTTGATCGGTAAAGGAATGGCTATTGAATGCATGACCTAATAGATGTTATTTTAGATATTATGAGAGGAAATTAGACCTTGTTGATGATTTTCAGATGATTATCAAACCCTTATGTTCATATATGCATTAATGACCTGTAGATTACATGTTCTCAATATGTCTAACAAAATTACTGTCATGGTTAGGCCTAGTTAGGTTAATACCTTGACCAAGTTTTGTGTTAAAGGCTTTGTCCTTATGTCATTTATCATTTCTGAAAGTCTCATCAAGTTCCAAGCAGTGGTTGGGAGTCTGGCCCTGAAAAAGTGGCTCATATTTCGGGGTCGCAAGTTCAGAACTGAGGAATCTAGACTGTAGTCGCTAGGAGGAAGGGTTCTAAGAGCAACTAGAGGGTTACAATCATTGTCTTTCCTTGTCATCAGAGTGATTGGGCCCCAGATCATTGAAAAACAAAGTTAACTCAGGGATTAGGCACTTGGAGTGGTTGTTTAACTCCTCATGTTCCTATAGCACCAGAGGGAAGTCACTAAATTTTTAGATTGTTGATTCCAATTCCTTAATTGTACTTAGGGAGTTGAGTCATGTTATAGTATCCCTCAACTCGTGTTTACCTTGGAAACTAATGAAAGTGGGTAAATGTTTTTTCCTCATATTTCTTGTTAATGATGGCTATGTTATAATTGTGTTAAAAACCACTATAAAATACTTTGGTTTTCTAAAGATATTAAATTCATATTTCAGATTAAGGGATTGAATAGGAATTTATTTAAACATTTAGTACCCAATCCAATTCACTACTATCTGATTGTTTTCACAACGCTTGTGGTTGGGATGATGGAAGCATTGAACTTGAATGAGTCCTCAAAACCAACATACAATATATAAAAGCTGAGATGATCCAAAAAGAGAAAAAACGAGAAAAATAACCACAAGGATCATCCTTTTAAAAGTTATAGATTTATATCAAAGCCAAGTTCAAACACTTGGACCAGATGGGTTAGATACATGTTGTTAGGCATGCATTGTCATGGTTTTGGTATTCATGCATGAGGTCATTGTATGTAACTTATGTTGTCATCCATGATGTTGATATACATATATGATTATGTATATACATGTATCATGCTAATTTGAACTGATTTTTTAGATGATATAACCTCCCCTAAACGTCATTGAGGTATGATTTTGATTATGGTATCTATATGGTTTATCTGACATGGTATCCTTGCAAGAAGAAGAGAATAAGGGATGATGAGAAAAATGGTGGACTATAGTTCATGTGACTCTCCCTATAGATCAGTTGAGAAACAAGGGGATGGGTATTCTTTTGATATAATAGATATATTGAGGAGTTTGAGGGCATTTATCAAAATTTGTAAGGAAGACAATGACAGGTTGATTGAGGCTCAGGAAATACTTGCAAGAGATCAAGAAATGCAGGTAGAGGTCAATGCAATGATCCTTTAGATATTTTTAGACTTGCAAAAATAGGGACAATAGAGGATTATTCAAGAATAGGAAGAGAAGACTAATGGGGCCTATGCTAGTAGGTCTCGGTCAAGATATAGGTCAGACAAAGGGGACACATTCAAAGGTGGCAGATCGTTGGATACACCTGATAGGAGGACTGGTATGTATGGGATTCATTCTAGTTCCTCATCCAAGAGACATCATCACCATCATTCTGATAGAAGGAGTGAGTAATTTCCATAGGATTTCAAGAAATTCGAGCCTTGTAAATTTGACAAAGAGATGAACAAGTCAGAAGATGTAGAGGCATGGTTGCTTAGGATGAAGAAACCCTTCAAGTTGCATAATTATTCAGATAACCTGAAAGCCAAAATAGCTACCTTCAGTATTAAAGGGAAAATGTATATCTGGTGGGAAGATGTGAAGAATGTCAGGTTCATTCGAGAAGAAGAGTTGATTTGGGATGAGTTCGAGAGACTCTTCAAGAAGAAGTACCTATCAAAAAGATATCACAATGAAAAAGCTAAGGGTTTTTATGAGTTACGGATGGGTTCTATGACATATAATGAATATAGTAGAAAGTTGCTAGAGTTGTTGAGGTATGTGCCTTACCTCAAGGATGAGAAAGAAAGGATTCAAAGGTTCATCAATGGGTTGCCAACAACATATAGAGACCAAATTGAGTTTGATAACCCTAGATCACTAGAGGAAGCCATAAGGAAACTGAAGCATTGTTATGAGAAATCAAAGCGTAAAGATAAGCCTAAGAATGCATTGAAAGGGAATTCCAAAGATAAAGGGAAGTGGCCACTGAAGCGAACAAGAACTGAAGGTGCATGTGAGAAAGATAATGTTGCTCCTTACAAAAAACATAATGCAACTAAGAAGGGACATGGACCTCAGCCTGGAGAGCAGCATAATATAGGTGATGGTAGGGAACTGTTGTAATGCTTGATTTGTCGCAAATGTCATCACAAGAAGGATTTTTCATTGTACCAGGGTGGCAGGCCTCAAATCTACAGTGCTCAAGAGGCGCAAACAGTTGGGGATGTGGGCCATAACATTCCTCATGTTTATGCAATTTTGGACAATAGGCAGGCATATCACCAAGCATCCATTATGAGATGGAAGGTAAGCTCTATGGTTGAGTTGTTTATATTTTGATTGACACTAGATCTAATTATTGTTATGTTAATCCTGACATGGTGGATGAGTTTGGTTTGAGAAAAGAAGTGCATGTAGAGTATTGGTTGGTGTAGTTGGCTATAGGTACTAAGAAGAGAGTTCATCATTAGATAAGATCTTGTGCGTTTGAGTTGAACGATATATCTATGTTAGCACATCTAAATGTGCTTCCATTGGGATCATTTAGTATGATTTTGGGTATGGATTGTCTATACCTCCATAGGATCAAAGTATATTGTTATGACAAGGCTATTAAGTGCCTGGATGATAATGGGGAAAATAGAATCTTACAAGGAAAGAAGAAGCCTACATCAGTGAGGATGGTTATATCTATTCAGGAAAAGCACATTCTCAGGAAAGGATGTGTATTGTTTGCAATTCACATTTCCAGTGACAAGGGTAAGGATGTTGAGGATGTGGAAGTCCTCGAGAGGCACCCTGTCTTTCAACAGTTTCAGGATGTATTCCCAGTCAATATTTCAGAGTTACCGTCTCATAGGGAAGTGGAATTTTCTATTGAGTTGGTACAAGGGGCAACATCAACATCGCAGGCATCTTACAAGATGAGCACTCCAGAGCTAGTGGAATTAAAGTTGTAGTTGAAGGAAATGTTTGACAAGGGATACATTAGGCCAAGGGTTGTTGAAAATGCAGCAAGAAATTCTTAATTTTATTTTTCCTTAATTAAATTAGGAGAAACTTGAACTCCATTTTCAGTAAAATACTTGGAGGAATTTAACTGAGGTGATATGGAACTTATCACTCAGTTAAATCAATTAGTTCAAGTAGGATACATTTGAGTTATATTTAGTTATGATTGATTGCTAATTTCTAGCAATTTATTTCAGTTAATTTGAGTTATTGTGAGTTTAACTAGTTCTAACTAATTAAGAACTAGTGGATGATCAAACAATGGGGTGCGTTCACCAGTGATCAACTAGTTAACTCATCAATAAACCTAGAATAATTGATGCATGCAGATAATTCGAGTTACCCAATTGGGATTGAAGTTTAAGGGCAGTGTACTATCAGTAGTAGTAAATTCCAAATTGTACAAGTAGTGCATGCAGTCAGAGAAGGGACTACAAGGATTACGCAGTTCTATATGGGGAATTTCCCTAAATAATAGGGGCTAATTCCTTGAGAAACAACGCAAGGAAATATGGACTTGAGAAGGCTGAAATTTGGTTAAGTATTGATCAGATCCGGCTTGTGAAGTAGTGAGATAGATTATTCTAGGGTAGAGGTTGCTCAGGCTTGAGTAAGCATTGTATTTATTCTCTATTTTCTTACTAATGCTATATAGATAAGAAGGGGTTTTTAGTAGTTACTTTCCCCTAGATAAATCTTTGAGCATATGTGATTGAATATTCTCTCATGTTTATGTTGTGATTTATCGGTCGATTAAATTTGCTTTCCGATGATGAGTAGAGTAGATTCAAGTCTTTTTTTTTACTAAATTAAATTAGCAATTTGAATCTACAAGGAATTTATACATGGTATCAGAGCGGGAATCACAATAGGAGAGAATAATTTGAAGTTGTCTTTGCAAGTGAATCAAATTTGCAGGATCATTCTTCAAAGCTAGCAGGATGTCTTTCTATGGTCTAAAACTCGAGTATGCCCTTAAGGGTAACTTGAATTATATTGCTTGGAAGGACAATATGGAAGCAATCTTGGAAGATAATGAGCTGAAGGAATTCATAGAACATGATATCCTGAAGCCTCCAACACTTGATGCTAAAGATCTATCTGAATGGAACAAGTGTGTAGAAAAGGCGAGTAAGATCATATTTGAGGGAGTTCAAGATAATATTGTCTTGAATATCAATGGGAAAGAGACTCCATATGCAATGTGGCAATCCTTAATATAATTTTTTCAGAACAACAATGATCATAGGACGTTAGCACTAGAGGACAAGCTTCGTAAGATCAAGATGGAAAAGGGCGACACAATGCCACAGTACTTGAGCAGGTTCACACAGTGTCAGGATGAACTTGGGAGTGTTGGTATATAAGATGATTTCATGAGCCTAGTCGTTCTAAGCCTTCCCAAGAGCTAGCACACCTACCAATATTTGGTAAATAGGAGGGAGAAGCTACCAAATTGGGAGTGCCTTTGGTCAAATTTGGTATAGGAGGATATTAGGCGGAATACCAAAGATGGGACCTCATCCAAAGAAGTGGAAGAGGACTTTGCATTAGTCAACAAAGGAAAGAAGGCCAAGGGAAATAAATCCCAAGGTGAGTTTGATTCCAACCAAGAGGGAAAGAAGAAAGACTTATCCAAAATTAAGTGTTTCAACTATCATGAATTCAAGAACTATGCCATGAAGTGTGCACATAATAAGGAGATCAAGAAGGAGCCTGCAGTAGTAGCAATAGGTGAAGCTTTGGCTTAATAGTTCAAGTTTGATTTCACCCTCATCGCATGCATGGTGAGAATGGTGATGGGTAGTGGGTTGTACTTGGATAGTGGTGCCTTGTTCTACATGACGGGGAATAGAGAAAATTTTCAGTGACTTGGAGGAGAAATATCTCCAAAGGAACATTGAGTTTGGAGATGACGGAAGGTACAATGCTGTTAGAAAATTATATATTACAAATGAACACATAAAATATTGCAGAAATATAAACACATAAAACAAGAGAGATGCAGATATACGTGGTTCACCCAATTTGGGCTACGTCCACAGAGAAACAACCAGTCCTTCCTTTTATATTATCCAACAAATCCATTGTAATTCCTCTTTGCTCTCACATAATATCCTCTCTCTTTCTCACTCAGAATACACATCTACATAGCCGCACTACAATTCCCTCATATATAGTGAGGGGCTTACTTCTAGGGGGAAAAACCATAAATTACACATAACTTCCACCATCATATCATCCTCCTAATGTATGGCTCAGATTGACTATGAATTACAATATTTTACAAGGCAATTTACATATATTTTTAGCTTCGGGGGTGTTGTCCCTGAATCCTCGCCAGGGGGGGCTCATAGAAATCATCTTTGCCCCCCATAAACCCCCCTAGAGGCGAAAAAACAGGCGGTATTTCCACCCCATTATGAACTAGGGTCCAATGTGGTGATACCTCTAAATAAAGAAGATAATCAGGCTCCACACTGATCCGGATTTAAACAGGAACGCAACAAATTACAGAGATAACCATATACACAAATATGCAGCGGAAATAATACTTCATTTCATTAATGGAAAATACTGAAATAGGCTTACAATCAGAAATGGAAATAAACTAGCTAGGGCGATGGTAGCTTATCTCTGAGAAGAGATGTGATGGCTACATGCCTCTGAAATGTGTTACAATGAG
>APFE030371633.1:12276-82847 GCA_000404065.3 Pinus taeda | reverse complement strand
CCGAAAAACTGCTAAAAATAGTAAGTTGTGCTACAATTAAGGAAACTGAAAATGCTGAAAGAGACAATGATGAGGGTCCAGATGGACTTGGCAGGTGGCCACCAATATCCACCTGGATCACACACCTAACAATCTCCCACTTTGAGACTAATTATAGCAACTCCACCGCTGCTTCATTTGTTGGACAATGACTCCATTTTGGACCTGTTGTTTCTCATCTTCATCATCATACTTGAAGACTAATTGAAGCTTAGAAGAATCTCATTTTCTTCCTGGTTACAACTTTTGTTAACATATTTGCAGGATGCTGGCTAGTGTGTATCTTTTCCAGCTTCAACTATCCATCTTCCAACACTGACCGTATGAAATGGTACTTCATATGTATATGTTTAGTCTTGGAATGAAATGTTGAGTTCTTTGCAAGATTAATGGCACTCTGACTGTCACTGTATAACCTGAACAACTCCTACTTGTTACCCAATTCATCCAGAAACCTTTGTAACCAAATCCTTTCTTTACTAGCATCTGTAATAGAAACATACTTTGCTTCCGTCGTTGAGAGTGCAACAACACTTTGCAATTTTGAAACCCAACTCACAGTTGTTCCACCTACAGTAAACACATACCTTGTAGTGCTCCTCCTGTTATCTCTATCACCTTCCATATCTGCATCAACATATCCCTGTAGAGAAGCTTTTGAACCACCAAATCATAATGCTTGATATGTGGTACCTCTAAAATACTTGAGAATCACTTCACTGCCATCCAATGTTCTTTTCCTGGATTGTTCATGTACCTGATTACAACTCCCACTGCATGTGAAATATCAGGCCTTGTGCAGAACATTGCATACATTAAACTTCCAACTGCAGATGTATATGGAACTTTAGACATATAATCCATCTCTTCCTGAGTCTTGGGACACATTTCCTTACTTATTTTGAAATGGCTAGCCAAAGGTGTAATAACTAGTTTTGCATTTTGCATATTAAATCTTTCCAACACCTTTTGTATGTACTCACTCTGACACAATGTTAATTTGTGATTTTCCTGTCTCTAGTTATTCTCATACTAAGGATTTGTTTTGCAGCACCCAAATCCTTCGTTGCAAATGAATTTTCCAATTTTCCTTTGAGCACATTTATTTCCTGCATGTTAGACCTTGCAACAAGCATGTCATCTACATACAATAATAATATAATATAACTCCATCATTTTGCCTTTTGAGATAAACACAATGATCATAGTGACATCTAGTATAACCTTGCTCAAACATAAGCCTATCAAATTTTAGATACCACTGCCTTGGAGCCTATTTTAAGTCATACAAGCTCTTATTCAACCTGCACACTAGTTTCTCCTTCCCTTTGACCTCATATCCTTGTGGTTGTGGCATATATATATCCTCCTGCAAATCCCCATGGAGAAAGGTTTTGTTTACATCTAACTTCTCAAGATGCAAATCTTCTGCTACTGCTAGACTTAAAATAGTTCTGATTGAAGTCATTTTAACAACAAGAGAAAATATTTCATCAAATTATATACATTTTTTCTGTGCAAACCCCTTCACCACAAGTATAGCTTTATACCATTTTCTACACCCATATTCTTCCTTCAACCTATAAACCCATTTATTATGCAATGTTGTTTTACCCACAGGAAACCTGACTAAGTCCCAAGTCTAGTTATGTACCAAGGAGTCCATCTCTTCTTTCATGGCTAGCTCCCACTTCTTCTTGGTTTCTACCTACACTGGTTCTTCATAACATTCTGGTTCACTAGAATCAACCAACAATACATAATATAATGAAGAAGAGTATTGTTCAGGGGGTCTACTTATCCTGGTAGATCTTCTAACACCAATTTCAGGTGTTTGAGGTCCCTGTTGTTGTTATGGTTTCTTTTGTTGTTCTAGATGTTGATCATTATGATTTTTAGGCACCTTTACTTTTTCTGTGATCTCATCAAGCACTGTGTGTTCTCTATTTTCTTTTTCCTGTTTCTTTTCCTGCATCTGATCCTTACACAAAACCTTTTCATTGAATATGACATCTCTTCTCCTAATGATTTTGTGATTTTAATAATCATATAAACGATAACCATAATCATTAACACCATATCCAATAAAGGTACATTTCTTTTATCTTGCCTCAAGCTTTGTTCTACTTTCTTTATTAATGTGGACAAAGGCTTCACAACCAAAAGTCTTTAAAAATGAGTAGTCACCTTTTTACTTGTCCATGCCTCCTCTGGAATACCTCCATCAAAGGAACTTGAAGGTCCTTTTTTTATTAGATAAATAACCGTATCTACAACATCTGCCCAAAATTGTGAAGGAAATCCTGCATGCAATCTCATGCACCTTGCACACTCTATGATTGTCTTATTCATCCTTTCTGACACACCATTTTCTTGTGGTGTTCCTTGAACTATATTCTCTATGTGAATTCCATGCTCTGAACAATACTTATCAAACTCTTTGCTGCAATATTCACCTACATTTTCTGATCTGAGACACTTCAACCTTTTTCCTGTCTCATTTTCAACCAAAGATTTCCATTTCTTGAAATTTCCAAATACATCAGATTCATTTCGAATACAATAAATCTAGGTTTTTCTAGTTGCATCATTAATAAAGGTAACATAATAACAAGGTCCCCATACATTTGTATGCACAAGCTCTAATTTTTCACTCTTCTTTTCTTTCCCAACTCTGAGGAATCTGACTCTGTTTTGTTTTACATAAACAAAATTCTCACATAATTCCAAATCAACATGCTTTAAACCTGGCAAAAAATTTCTTGAGTGAAGAATCTTCATCCCTTCTCATTCATGTGCCCAAGCGTATGACGCCACAATGTTATATCTGCTCCTGTAGAGGTTAAAGTATTAACAGAATTAGAAATACCATTGCATAAATATAATGTACCAACCTTTTCTCCTTTTTCTATTACCAGGGCTCCTTTAGTGACCTTCCAAGTTTTATCTATAAAAGTAGTTACACAACCTTCACCTCCCAGTTGACCTGTTGAAATTATATTTTTCTTCATATATGGAACATGCCTTACCTCCTTCAATAGCCATTGGTTTCCATTATGTTGTTTTATGAAAACTTTACCCATTCCAATGATTTTATAGGGTTTATCATTACCCAAACGAACCTGTCCAAAATCTCCTTGAACATAGTCATGAAATGTTTCCTCTCAGGTGTGGCATGGAATGAGGCCCTTGAATCTACCACCCAGGCATCAATAATATTTTATAAAGAAATAATCAAAGCATATTGCAACACATCACCTGTCACATTCGCTTCATGGTTGTTTTCTTGCTACGCATCTCCTTATTTTCCCTTTCGAGACTTACAGTCTTTCTTCAGGTGTCCTTTCTTCCCGTATTTCCAACACACTATCCCCGATATGGAATTCGATTTTCCTTTCCTTGATTTAATTTGATATCCTGGACTCTTTCCTCTTTCCATTTTTCTTCCCCTAGTCTCTACAGTCAATGCACTACCTGATGTATCACCGGCGATTTTCTATCACATTTCCTCGCTAAGTATTACACCGACAACATCATCAAAATTTAAAGTACTAGATCCATAGACAAAGTTACTAATGGCCATAACTAAACCATTCCAACTTTCTGGCAATGAGCATAGAAATAATAGAGCCCTAACTTCATCATCAAAATTTACTTGTACAAAACTTAACTGACTGGTAACCGTATTAAATTCATTTAAATGATCAGCAGCAGATCCACCTTCTGACAGATCCATATTAAATAAATGTTTCATAAGAAATAACTTATTTGAGGCTGAGGGTTTTTCATATAGTTTGGCCAATGCCGACATTAAACCTTCTGTTGTCGTTTCCTTTGAAATATTAAAGGCTATCGACGCTACTAGGCACAATCATATTGTTCCAAGTGCCATTCTGTTGAGAATATCCCATTCTATGTTTGTCATACTCGTCGACTCTTTGTCTTTCTGCTTAATGGTTGGTACATAACTTTCTGATACAGATAATATTCCATCTGCATCTTCCGCAACTGGTAGTTCTTGCTATTAAATTTTTTGAACCTAAACCTACCATCTTCCCCCATTGCTCCCACTTGAACTAGGAACCCTTCTCTCCTATGAGTTTATCAGCCAAATAGACCTTCGATTCTGATACTAGTTGTTAGAAATTTATATATTACAGAGCAATGGAACACATAAAATATTGCAGAAATATAAACACAGAAAACGCATAAAACAAGAGAAACACAAATATACGTGGTTCACCCAATTTGGGCTACGTCCACAGAGAAACAACCAGTCCTTCCTTTTACATTATCCAACAAAATGAAGAGATACAAACTACATCAAATATGCTATAATTTCCTCTTCACTCTCATACAATCTCATCTCTCTTTCTCGCTCAGAATATACATCTACATAGACGCAATAAAATTCCCTCATATATAGTGAGGGGTTGCCTTTTAGGGAAAAAAACCCTAAAATAAACATAACTTCTAATGTCAAATCATCTGCCTAATGAACGGCTCATATTGAATACAAAATTACAATATTTACAAGGCAATTTTACATCTATTTTTAGCTTTGGGGGCACTACCCTCGACCCCCCGCTAGGGGGGGCTCATAAAAACCCCCATCCCCCCCCCCGAGCAACATTTCTGCCCCATTACAAACTGGGGTCTAATGTGGAAATACCTCTGAATACAGAAGATAATCAAGCTCCACACCTAATAAGTGCTACCAGGATCAGTACAATAACCTTTCAGAGGGAGTCAGGCTCCCCTCCCAAGCTCAAGGATGCGTTGTTTGTTCCAGGTCTAAAGAAGAATCTAATCTCTGTTGCAGTTTTGTGAGACCGTGGTTACGATGTGATCTTTAACAAAGGGAAAGTATTCCTCAGACACAGCCATAGGACGAAATAGATCGGTACTCAAGTCAAGAACCTATATGCACTTGAGGTAGAAGTTACATGAAAAGATTGAGGAGAAATACAAGAGTTAGAAACTTAGTGGTTGAGAGGGAGTATGGTTTACCTCTCAAAATGGAGCCTCAGAAGTAATCTCAAAAAGTTGTGGAGTAGCCACAAATGGAGAAGAAAAAAGGAGGCAGAGTGGAGACATATACTAAAGCAAAGAACTCCAATAGGGGATATTTCAAGCTAAGTGGGCAGAGGGAGAACATGCAAACATACCTCCAGTTGTGAGGTGGCATGATGTGAATTCGTAATCCAAGAGTTTCAAAAATTTGGGCAGGGTCCATTGAGGTGTACTCCCCATGGATAATTACCCTTGCTATGGGACCACAATTTTTAGTAGTAGGAGGATCAATGTCATCATATACTGAGGAGTAAAAATCAGTGTTGACAACAGAGCAGGAGGCTCAGTAGCAGAGTTAGCAACAACAGAATTTTCCTAATAGACAGTTGCAGATTGATTCAGTGATTATTTTTTTTATTTTTTATGGATACTTCTTAGTTGTAGATAATGTAGTAGCAACAACAACAGAGATAAGTGTTGCTTACAATAAATTCCAAAGGTGTTGGATTGGGGTAGATGTGAATCCCTTTCTTGCTGAGAGGGAGTGTTGAAAATGCAACAACACATTCCTAGTTCATTTTTTCCTTAATTAAATTAGGAGAAATTCGAATTCCAATTTCAGTAAAATAATTCAAGGAATTTAATTGAGGTGATATGGCACTTATCACTCAGTTAGTTCAAGTAGGAGACACTTGATTTATATTTAGTTATGATTGATTACTAATTTCTAGCAAACTATTTCAGTTAATTTGAGTTATTGTGAGTTTAACTAGTTCTACCTAATTAAGAACTAGTGGAGGATCAAATAGTGGGGTGTGTTCACCAATAATCAACTAGCTAACTCATCAATCATCCCAATATAATTGATGCATATAGATAACTCGAGTTACCTAGTTGATATTGGAGTTCAATCCCAGTGTACTATCAGTTGTAGAAAATTCCAAATTGTACAGGTGGTGCATGCAGTCAGAGAATGGCCTACAGGGATTGCATAGTTCTGGATGGGGAATTTCCCTAAATAATAGGGGATAATTCCTAAAGAAACAATGCAACGAAATAGGGGCTTGGGCAGGCTAAAATTTGGTTAATTATTGACCAGAGTTGGCTTGTGAAGTAGTGAGATATATTATACTAGTGCAAAGGTTGCTCAGGCTTGAGAAAACATTGTATTTCTTCTCTATCTTCTGATTATTGTAATACAAATAGGGAGGATTTTTTAGAAGTTTCTTTCACCTAGATAAATATTTGAGCATATGTGATTGAATCTTGTCTCATTTTTATGTTTTGATTTCTCAATCGATTAAATTTTATTTTCGTTGATGGGTAGAGTAGATTCAAGTCTTTTGTTTCAGTAAATTACATTAGCAGTTTGAATCTACAAGGAATTTCTACAAGTGTGTCACCTTGGGGTGAACCAATGTTGTTTGTGAAGAAGAAGGATGGTACTCTCAGGTTGTGCAATTATTACAGGTATTTGAACAAGGTGACGATCAAGAATAGGTACCCATTTCCAAGGATCGAAGATTTGTTTCATCATTTGAATGGAGCAAGTTCTCGAAGATTGACTTGAGAACATGATATCATTAGGTACACATCAAAGAAGAGGACATCTACAAGATTGCTTTCCTCACAAGGTATGGGCATTATGATTTTGTTGTAGTTCCTTTTGGTTTGACTAATGCTCCTACTACTTTAATGTGAATGATGAATATTGTGTTTCGTCCTTACCTGGACAAGTTTGTGATTGTATTCATTGTTGACATATTGATATATTCTAAGAATGAGGAAGAACATGTAGAACATCTGGAAATAGTGTTAAGGTTGTTGAGAGAGGATAATTTGTATGCCAAGATTAGTAAATGCAATTTCTTTCATAAAAAGGTACATTAATTAAGACATGTTGTTTCCAAGGAAGGCATAACAGTGGATCCAAAAAAGATCAGAGTTGTCATGGAATGGGCAGTTATTAATAATGTGGATGAGGTCAGACCATTCATGGGGTTATCAGGTTATTACAAGAGTTTCATCAGGAACTTCTCATGGATTTCCTATCATATTACATCCTTGCAGAGGAAAGGAAAGAAATTTGAATGAACAGAGGAATGTGTAACAAGTTTTGAGTAGTTGAAGTAGTTGCTTACAAATGCTCTAGTTATAAAGATTTCATATTCAGACAAAGAATTTTTGGTGTGTATAGATGCTTGCAAGAGAGGACTTGGTGGAGTCTTGATGCAGGAGGGACATGTAGTATGATGTGAGTCAAGGAAATTAAATGAGCATGAGCAAAACTATGTGACACATGATCTTGAGTTGGCAACGATCATTCATGCATTAAAGATGTGGAGGCACTGTCTTCTTGGAAGGAGGTTTTTGCTAATGAATGACCATATTGGACTAAGATATTTATTTGACCAACCTAATCTGAATGCCAGGCAAGCTATATGGTTGGCCACGCTCAGTGAGTTTAACTTCGAGATCAAATACAACAAGGATAAGGAGAACAAGGGTGCAAATGCTCTTAGCAGAAGAAAACATGTAAATCACATAACAACTATGAGTTTATATGGGACATATTTATAGGATAATATCTTATAGGCAGGATAATATGATGACAGGTACATGGATTTTAAGCACATGTTACATCAGCATAATACAGGTGAACAGAATGTGGACTATCATCTCACAATAAATGGCTTGGTGAGATATAGGGACAAGATAGATGTGTCGGATGACAGTGATATTAAGAAGCTTATCTTAAGGGAGTTTCATGTCAATACATATTCAGGTCACCGAGATATCAAAAGACATTGAAAACTGTGAATAAGTTCTACTATTGGTCGAATCTGAAGAAGGAGGTAGTTGAGTTTGTTGCTAGATGTTTGGATTGTCAACACGTAAAAGTTGAGTGTAAGCACCCAACTGGTTTGTTACAACCTATTCCTATTCTAGAGTGGAAATGGGAGGCCATTTCCATGGTTTTCATTATAGGTTTTCCGAGGACATCTAGACAACATGATTCTATCATGGTTGTGGTTAACAGGTTAACCAAAGTAGCTTACGTCATAATGGTTAAATCTACTTATTCAACAAGTGAGATAGCACGGGTCTTCATAAAATATATAGTGATGTTTCATGATGTTTCGAAGAATATTTTTTCAGATAAATATACTATGTTCACTTCCAGGTTTTGGAAGGAGATGTTTGCAAGTCTGGGTATAGAGCTGGACTTCAACACAACTTATCATCCACATAGAGATGGAAATATAGAGAGGGTCAACAAGATTTGAGAGGATATGTTAAGGATGTATGTTATGCATCAACAGAGGAGGTGGTAGGAGTATCTTCCACTGGTTGAGTTTGGTTACAATAATGGGTATCAGGAGTCACTAAGGATGAGTTTGTTTCAGGTACTTTTTGGGCGAAGTTGTAATACTCCCATCAATTGGAGTGATCCAACAAACATGGTATTGATAGGACCGAACATGTTGGTATAAATGGAACATGAAATTTATATTATAAAGAAGAATATAAAGGTAGCATAAGATAGACAAAACATCTATGTAGATCATCACAGAGCATTTAAAGAGTTTCAGGTTGGGGGGCATGTGTACTTTCACATCAATACCAAGAAGAGCTCCTTGAGGATTGGATCATGTGCCAAGTTGGCACCTCAATATTGTGGGCCTTTAGAGATACTTGAGAGGATTATACCAATGGCCTACAGACTTTCACTTCCTTCGATAGTGAAGGTCCACGATGTTTTCCACATTTCACTGCTTTAAAGATATGTAAATGATGTTGATCATGTGATTTACTAGTTTGTATTGCAAGTGGAACTAGAAGGAGAATTCCAGTTGGAACCTCAATGCATATTGCAACAAAAACAACTCATGCTATGGAATAGAGAAATCGATCAAGTTAAAGTGCAGTGGAAGCAATTTGGCCCGATGAAGCTACATGGGAGATGGATGATCAGATGCAAGCTATGTATCCTTCATTATTTTCCTATTGAGGAAAAACCGTTTTGGTATATGTATATATTTATGTATGGTTACAATTGTAAATATCTCAATGAGTTAAGTTATAAAGCTCCAATAAATGGTATGGTTGTCATGTTTTCATGTTTTCCATGATGGTTTTTTCTTTTAGCAGGTTATTCATTGTAAATACTGCATCGAACTAAGTTATAAAGCTCCATGGGAAGTATGTTTTGGTTTTCAATGGTTTTGTTGGTCATAGGTGTCACTGAACACCAAGGATGGTGTTCCCCTAAGGGGGAGGGGTCTATAACATACCTAAGTTAAAAGTTCATGTAATAAAGTTAATAAAGGAAAAATAAGAACAAGGTCGTGAGACACGTATTCTAAGATGAATGTTGGGAAAAAAATCCTAGTGGGGTGTTCATTTGGTTTATTATGGCTAAGGAATTTGGAAAAGTTGTTGGCAAAGGCTTTGAAAAGGCAAAGAAACATTAATTGGAATTTTATTTATGAAAATAAAGGAAAATAGGAAAAAAGGAAGGTGAAAGGTCATAGAATTGCATGAGGAGGATATTGAAGGAAAATAGAGGAAATTGAAATATTTGCATCTAAGCATCATTTTGGGGCCTTTTGTCAGTTTTGTTTTAGAATTAGTCTCAGAGAGGAGAAGAGAACCAAGAGGAGAAAACAAGCAAAATAAGAACAAGCAAGCAAAGGACAAGCAAGGAAAAGTTGGATCAAGCAACTTCAGTAGGAATACTTGCAGGTGAGAAGTTGCATGTGTGATTTACTAGCTGGTTTGTGCATGCATGGTATATGCATGTGTGTATTTGGTTCTCTTGTTTTCATTGGCATGGATTTTTCCAGGTGTGACAATTGTTTAATCCTTGCCTTGTCAACTCCTAGATAGCCATGTTGTGATGGGATTCATTTTTGGTTGAGTTATGGATTGCCAGAATGTTTTGGATCCGAGTGAGGTGGTCTTAGGAAAATCCCAAGGGTTGGGGGTGGAGATGGTTTTCTTTGGGAATCCCTCAATAGGTGGGTGGAGATAGGAAATTCCTCAAGGGATGGTGAAGAAATTATGAGGCATCCAAGCTTGGTTTGGTTTTGTGATCCCAGTACCAATTAAGGTGAGATCACGGTAGTGTGAAGGTAGAGGTGGCTTAAACTATGGATTCCCTTGGATTCGCGACCTGTAGATTACATGTTCTCAATATGTTTGATGAAATGACTGTCATGGTTAGGCCTAGTTAGGTCAAGTCCTTGATCAGTTTTTATGTTAAAGGCTTTTTCCTTATGTCATTTATCATTTCTGAAATTCTCATCAAGTTATGGGTTGTGGTTGGGAGTCAAGCCCTAAAAAGGTGGCTCAGATTTCGGGGTCGCAGGCTCAAAACTAAGGAATCTAGAATGCATTCGTTGGGAGGCAAGGTTGTCAGAGTGAATGTAGGGTTATATTCATTGTCCTTCCTTGTCATTGGAGAGAATGGGCCCCAGATCAACGAAAAATAAAGTTAACTTGGGGTTTGGGAACTTGGAGTGGTATTTTAGCTCCTAGGGGTCCTATAGCACCCGAGGAAATTCAATAAAGTTTAATATTCTTGATTACACTTCCTTAACTATACTTAGGGAGTTGAGTCATGTCATAGTAGTCCTCAGTTCATGTTTACCCTGGAAACCCAGTGAAAGTGGGTAAATGTGGGAGGGGTGGTTACGAATAGGAGGATGGAGATCAAGAAGAGAATATTATGTTGATCACAGAGGAAACAAACTAACGGTCCCCACCTCTTATCAGTGGCAACTTCCATTTCAATGACATGGGAATAGTTCCTCCACCAGATGACAGGGTCATGAACATCTCAAAATTTACCTTAGATAATTTTAAAAGTAGGATAGTATAGGAGAGGAGATATTATTTTATGAATGACCCTCATCACCCTGTTGTTATTAATACTAAGAGGTTGATTGTGTATAATAAAAGGAAAAGTCCAAGAGCAGTTGTAGCAAAAAATGTATCCATTTTCAAAGCTACTAAGGATGACATTGATTATCAAACGAGAGAAAATGAAACATTGGAATAAGAGTTGGCTTCGGCAAGGAAACAGGTGGATCATATCCAGATTGAGAACAAGAGGTTTTCTTCCACTAGTGCTAGCAGTATGGAATTGAAATCAACTATGCTTATAGAGATTAAGCATTTTGAGGACACTATGAAGCAACTATTATCATGAGATGTGTTGAAAATGGCAACAAGAAATGCTAAAAACAGAAATTATATAAATAACATCTTAGGTACTAGGGTTGGACATAGAAATAAGGAAAGAAAAATGGGAATGCTAACAATAGTATTGCTATAAATAGCATTTCAGGGTATACTCCAACTCTATTGGAAATAGAAAAAAATAGAAATGCTAAAAATATATTTGCTATAAATATAATTTCGGGATATATTCCAATTTTAATTTGTCCTTGAATTAAAATTGAGAAGTAAAATTTAAATTTAGTCTCACCAGTTGTCTGAAAAATAATTAATTAATTCATCTTGAGTTAATTAGTTGGTGAAAATCAAACATGAAGTCTTTGTGAAGACATGCAATAGTTATCCCCTTGATTGAGGAAGTTATCCCTTAATTAAGGAGATAAGGATGAGTTGTAAATGAGTTGTAATTAGTTAGCTCAGTTAACTAAGTTAAGTCTAGTTAGATTAGTTCCAAACAATTTGTGGAACTAATTGTGAGTTCAGTTAGTTATGCATGCATGCATGCAACTAGTGTTCTCTAGATAACTGAATATTCTCTCATAAATAACTTATGCGTGTCAGTTCAGAAAAAGACCCAATTGAGATTAAAGACAAGGACATTGTACTATCAGTTGGAGGATTTTTCCTATAAAGGAAACGCATCTGTGCAGAAGGAAGTATCCCCTTCAGGACTACACAGTTATTTCAGAGGTCAGTGTTGTGTGTGAGACGATTATTCACACAGGTTGCAGCTAGAGGACCCAAGAGAAACTGTGCAAGGAAACAGAAGGCTTGGAGGACTGAAGGAAGGCGCAGGTGTTTTCTATTTTGTCTATAAGCAGCTTTGAGGGATTGTACTAAGAGTTGGATAGCTTGTGAGCTAAAGCTTTGTGTAATCCTGAGATACTTCCACTTGTATGATTGATCCAGATTTAAACAGGAACGCAACAAAATACAGAGATAACCATATACACAAAGATGCAACGGAAATAATACTTCATTTCATTAATGGAAAATACTGAAATATGCTTACAACCAGAAATGGAAATAAACCCTAGGACGATGGTAGCTTATCTCTGAGAAGAGATGTGCGGCTACATGCCTCTGAACTGTGTTACAATGAGGCTCGAAGGCCTATTTATTATTGAGAAACAATGGAAAACCCTTCACATTCCAAAACCGACCCTTAGAAGATGAAACGCCAAATTGTGGGCCCCGTTTTGGGTAAATTGGTACATCAATTGCCCGGGGTCGTAACTTTGGCATACGATCTTCGTTTGACGCGTATGATAGTTCGTTGGAAAGATCTATCCGAGAACTACCATTGTTGGAATGAGAAACATCGATCCATACCATGGACCCATGTTGCCCCTGGATTCCCCAAAAAACGTCGTTTAGGGCCTCAAAATGGCTCTGGAAGTTCAGGACCCGAAAAACTGCTAAAAATAGTAAGTTGTGCTACAATTAAGGAAACTGAAAATGCTGAAAGAGACAATGATGGGGGTCCAGATGGACTTGGCAGGTGGCCACCAATATCCACTTGGATCAAGTCTGCATAGAAAGTGCAGAAATGATTGTTGAAGACAACATTGATGAAGAACAAATTAATGAAATTTTCAAGTATTAGAGGCCTGAAGAAATTTTATTTTATTATAACCTTATGTTGCAGCAGATTGATGATGAAAAGAACACTACCGAAGATAATATGTGGCATCATCCCACATACAAGTCAATTTTTGAAGAAGTCCACGATATGCTTAGAAAGCCTGGAAGAATGGAAGACCTGCACCACCAAATGAAGAAACCGAGTTTTGAAGGATACAACAAGAAGAAAGAGCTAAAATAATTTAGAGGCTATAGGATCTGGAAAAGGAGAAGAAGAAAAATTGAAGTCAAATTTTAAATTGTAAACCTAGCTGAAACATAGACCAGTAGGTATCTTAATTGAATTTTTATGTGGTTCTAATTAAGGGGGAGTGTTGGAGAATCTAATCCCAACCACTTTTTAGGTGTCAAAACCGCCCCTCCAAGTGTCTAGTTCAGTTTTAGTTATGTCCAATTAAGTCAAGTTTGACTCCAGTCATTTATAACTGATGTTTCCAATGTAATCTTATTTAAGTGATTTGTACTACTGAGAAGAGAAAGTAGAGCAAGTCCTCTGCTCCATATTTTGTTTCTCTTCAGTTTTTGTCACAAATGAAATCCTATCCAATCCATGTGGACTTTGAGTTTCATTACCATCCATTCTTTGAAAAAATTTCTTTCATCTTTATTTTGGTTATCTATCTGACAATGTGCCACTGTTCTATTAGGATATTTGTTGGATCGATGGCGTGAGAGTTTTGGTTTCATTTATATAATACAAGCTACAATAGTTCGCTAAATATGTCACATGACAACATTTCCACATAACTTCGCATGATGAAAATTTGAAATGCTCAACCAGATGGAACAACCTGGCATTAGCATGAATCTACCTCAACTAATGTGCATTGTGGGCATAAGAAAAACAAACACCTCTTACCCATGGCAACAAAAAATGGAATAAGAAAAACATCAAATTGCTTACAGGATACAGGATCACCTCTTAAATTTTCAAACGAATGTTAACATCCAAGTTAAGGACGCAAAAACTTTTTTGTTGGGCGTAGGGTTTTATTATCAAATTGTGAGAATGGTTTTCTTTTTATTTTTCATAATATTAACCCAGTATCACCAAGCATTGAAGATTTGTATCGTATTCCCATCTAAAAGTCAATACAGGAATAGGAAATAATTATGCCTTTGGTGAAAGTGGAGAGTGTAAGTACATAGCAGAACAAACCTTGGAAAACACGACCATCACTATAAAATCATTGAAACAGAAAAAGCCCAAAAACATTTGCATAGCTATATCCATATTTTACATAAATCTAGATAAAAATCAATGAAGGATACCAAAATAAGTGTTTCCTGGCTATGGAGTGGAGTATGGCATTATTAAAAAATCTTAGCAACATAATATTTGTTTTCTCTCTCATGAAAGTAACTTCTAATCTAATTATTTCAAACAACATTTGTTTCGCATATAAATTTATCCCAACAATTCCCCTGTCTATCCACCATTAACTGAACAAAGAAGTATTTAAACTCTGAAACTCCTTAGTATATATCTTTCAATTTAACAAAAAAATGAATGGAGTTTGTAGAAAATGACAATTTCCTAGGCAAATTGTACTTACCTCGCTAACATTGATCCTCAACCCATTTGCAAGATCTTTAGACAATTATGCATTCTCTAAAATGGTAAATCTGACAACAAACAAACACATATGAAGGAAACAAAAATCGAAAAAATTAGAAAGAAGCAAAGAAAAATGTATATTAAGAATATGAAATACATAAATATAATCTGGGATCCCATCTCTTTACTGTCATCATAGACTCATCAATATTATGAATTCCTTGGTATATATCAAGTGGTGGATCATGAAGTAACCTCAGGTGATTCAAAAAACAAATCCTCCATTGACTCTCACTGTGTCCACCACAAACAACTCATCACATCACCTATGGGAAAACCCTCACAACATATATATCAAACAAAGAGCGTAGGAAGCAACCCGGGAGAGAGGGGAAACCGTATGAAAACTACAAGAAAAATTAAATTGCGTTGTACCTGATTTTAATAATCTTTTGCGCATATCTAGTTCTAATGGAAAAGTTTCATCATGGTGTTGGAATATACTCCAAAACTGTTTCGATTGTGACCACTCCAACAATATATGAATTAAAAAATAGCTTTTGATAGTGACCACTCCAACGTTAAGATTTCAATTTAAAAACCGCTTCGATCATGACTGTTCCAACAGTAAAAATTCAATTCAAAACTGCTTTGATGTTGGAAAGATAGAGGAGACAAAACAGACAAAACACACAACCTATGGCTCTTCTATTGATTACACAAAAAATTGATTCTTACAATGAAACCGGTGAAGGGTATTTAAACCTTTTTGACTCGCAACTCGCCTAAAATATTTGTCTTTCACTTAATTCGACTTGACTCAACGCTTCAACACTCAACACTTAGTTAACTAGCCCTCTAATTTTAACGAACTCCTCATGCGGGAGTAATATCTTATTTTAACACTCCCCCTTAATTATGAATGCTAAACTAAAACATGACTCATGGAAACTCAAACATGCCCATTGGTCTATGTCTCAACTAGGCTTACAACACCCAAGTGTTTTCTATGAAACTCAAACACATCTTTTGCTAATGACTTAGTAAATATATCAGTCAATTTATTAGTAGATTCATAAGGCTTCAAGTGAACTTCTCCACTCCTCACAAATTATTTAATAATGTGATATCTAGTATCAATATGCTTGTTCTTCTGATGAAACAAACTATTCTTGGATATTGTAATCGTTGAGGTGTTGTCACAATATATTGTTGTTGTTCCTTGTTGTTTCTGCTTGAGTCCATCAAATACTCTTCTTAATGAGACTACTTGACATGTTGTTGATGTTGCTGCTACATATTCTGCTTCTGCTGACGAAAGTGTTTTTTGGAGTCTCCATAAATTTGGAAATCAAACTCACTCATTACATAATATCTGGTCTTGTAGCTGTGAGATACATGACACTTCCAACCGATCTTTTGAATAGAGTTGGATTGACATCTAATCCTTCATCATGCTTGCTTAATGTTGTTCTTGTTGCAACTGGTGTAGGGACATGTTTGCGATCTTCCATCCTTAATCTTTTCGACAAATCTTTGGCATATTTATTTTGGAAAATAAAAGTTCATTTTCAAATTTCTCAACTTCTATGCCAAGAAAATATTTCATGAGACCAAGATCCACCATCTCAAATTCTTTCATCATGGCTGATTTTAATTCAACTAACTCAAAATCACCTATAAAAATCATGTCATCAACATATAAGCAAACAATCAAAATCTGTTTATGCTCATTTACCTTTGTGTATAAGGTAGGTTCAATGTTACTTGTGCAAAATCCGTTCTTGATCATGTAGCTGTCAATTCTACTATACCAAGCTCTAAGCGCTTGCTTAAGTCCATAGAATGCTTTCTTCAACGTGTAAAATTTATCTTTGTTACCTTCAACTTCATAACTTGGAGGGTGTGGCACATAAATTTCTTCTTCTAGAATTCCATTCAATAAGGCTGATTCTTTCCACTTGTTATAAGCTGTTGTGGCTAGAATTTCTCTTATAATATCCAATCTAGCTACTGGAGAAAACATTTCTCCAAAGTCTATTCCTGGTTGTCGCGAGAATCCTTCTACTACAAGTTGTGCTTTAAATATGTCAATTTTACCTTTCTCATTCAACTTTGTCTTGTATACCCACTTTACACCAATGAGATTTTTTTCCTTTGGTAAATCAATCAAATCCCATGTATCATTATTTTCATTAGCTTCAATTTCTTCATCCATGGCTTGCACCCAATTTTCATCTCTGGTTACTTCTTCAAACAAAGAAGGTTGGAATGACAACAATGAAAAATTTGAACTAACATCCAAATCATCATAAATATCTTTCAGACTTCTCATCTTTCTCTTACCATTGCTTGATTCATCACCTGATTGATTGTTGAGAAAATCTCGATCTGTTGATCTACTTGAAGATCCATGCTGCTCTAAAAATCTTGGAGTCCATTGGTGTGTCTCTGTGTGGTGTCATCACCTGTGATTCTTGCCGCTCCTTTTATGCTAAATCAGCTTCTTCCATGAGTGGAAATTGTGCATCAATTGTTTTGTCTACAGTTCTATTCCATGACTTGTTCTTTGAACACAACATATCTGCTGAATATGGTCTTCTTTGTGACATGGTTATACAATTTGTAAGCTTTTTATTGCTCACTGTAACTAGCAGATATGCATTTTTCACTTTTATCATCTAATTTGTCTCTTCGCTCCTTAGGCACGTGTACATAGGCTACACATCCAAGCACTCTGAGATGAGATAAGCTGCAAGATATACCTAACCATGCTTGTTCTGGTACTCTTTTCATCAAACTCTTTGTAGGAGATCTGTCGATCACATAAATAGCACATGCAACTACTTCTGCCCAATACTCATTAGACAAGTTTCTTCCTTTCAACATGTTTCTTGCCATATCCTTAATGGTTATGTCCTTTCTCTCTGCTACACCATTCAGCTGTGGTGTGTATTTGGTTGTAAACTATCTTCTGATTCCATGTTGTTTGCAATAATCATGGAATGCCTTTGAATCATATTCTCCACCACGATTACACCTCAATGCCTTGATTTTTCAATCACTTTTGTTCTTTTCTAAGCTTTAAATTCTTTAAACCTTGCAAAAGTTTCAGAATTCTACTCCAAGAAGTAAACCCAAGTCTTTATGCTATAGTCATCAATGAAAGTGAGAAAGTAACTACTTCCACCAATCGACTATGTCCTTAAAGGTCCACACAAGTCTGTATGGATTAGCTCAAGAGGTTTTTTTGCTTGGTATGCAACTCCTTTTGGAAAACTTTCACGATGTTGATTTTCCAAGATGCAATACTCACAAGTACTAACAAGTTCTTTGCTGGGAGGTAATCCTCTGACCATTTGTTTCTGCTGCAACAATCTCAAACCAAAAAGGTGTAAGCGTCCAAATTGAAAGTGCCATAACCAATAATTATTAGAACATTCAACTGTAAAAGAACTAACCTCATCACTGTAATTCATAATTAGAGGAAAGAGTTTGTTCCTCGTCATATGCACCTTTGCTATTAGTTGTTTGCTTGGGGGCTTGTCATATATAACACATTCTTGATGTTGAAAAATAACTAAGTATCATTTCTGTCTCAATTGACCAACACATATCAAATTATGTTCGAGACTAGGAACATAATATACCTCTGAGATTGTCTTTGTCTCCCCTTGCTTGGTCAGAATGTTGACCACTCCTTTTCCATCTACATCGACAGTCTTGTTAGTCCCCAACTTTACCTCTGTTTTCAAAGATTGATCCAAATTTGCAATCAAATTCTTGTTGTTTGTCATGTGGTTATTGCGATCACTTTTCAATAGCCACACATCATCATAAGGTTCATGCATGGTATGGCAAGCTAGGAACATGGAGTTAGTACTCTCTATAGTGACATTAGATCTCTGGTTCCCTTGATCAGCTATCTTCTCCCTACAATCACAAGCATAGTGACCAAATTTATTAATAACATCTCACCTTTGATTTGTCAAATCTTTGATTATTTCTGAAGTTTTTACAGTTGCTTCCACTTTCATGTTCAAGCTCTTTTCGGCCATCTCTCTCACCACCATATCTTCTGCCTCGTCCTCTTCCTCTTGATCTACTTCTGCTTTGACCTCTCTTTCTAGAAATAGAAACCTGACTTTTGAAGGCGGTTTCTAAAGTGGAATCCTTATTTTTGTCTCTCCTTGCCTCATGTGATAAAAGTGATCCCATCAACTCATCAACTCTCAATGATGCCAAATCTTTGACTTCTTCTATGGTTGCTACCACAACATCAAATTTGGTAGACAAAGATCTGAGGACCTTCTCAACCATTGTTGAATTTTTAATTTCTTCACAATAAATTTTTAACTGATTTACAATAGGTATGATCTAATTCATGAAAGAATCGACGTCTTCTGTCTCTTTCATCTGTAGACTTTCAAAATCTCTCCTAGTATTCTGCAACTTAACGATATTGACTTTGACCATACCTTTATAGTTTGTCGCCAAAGTATTCCATGCTTCCTTTGATAAAGATGTGATCATAATCTTCTGGAACATTGCTCGGTCCACTCACTACTGGATAAGTTGCAACGATTATGCATTCTTCTTTTTGTTTTTTTTCAATAGATCTCTCTCTCCATTAGTGAGAGCTCGTTCTTCTTCTTCAGTTTTAAGTTCTGAAAACCCGAACTGGACATAATCTCAAATATCATGAACCTACGTCATGATTACCATGTTAATGACCCGCACATCATCCGAACTGGACATAATCTCAAATATCATGAACCTACGTCATGATTACCATGTTAATGACCCGCACATCATAATCCTTCCGTATAAACGATAGGCACTAAGATTGGAAATTGGAGAAAACCATCTTTCTCTAAAAACTTCTCTTTTAAAAAATATCCTCTTCTACTTAAAAAAACCTTATTTTTTATATTTATAAAAAACAACTTTTTATATAAAAACCAAAAAAAATCACAAACTTTAAAACAACCCCTTTTAAAAAGATTTTAGTGCTCCCTTTATAAACAAACTCCACGTGAGTATTAATTCAACTTAACCTTAGAACATACGACCTTTTCGAAAAATTGTTTTCGGCTTTCTGAACGCGGCCTTGATCGCTTAAGGCTTGCGTGCTAACGGTGTCCACGTTGATGAACCCCAGCGTTAGTCTTCTAACGCTACGCATTTATCTTCGACTTCTGCGCCAAAATGGATAAGTTTCCCACTGTTAACGCCCCTCTTAATCCGTTTTCCCTCGCTCTGATATCAATTTATTGGAAAGAGCAGACAAAACATAAATTCACACATCAAACAAACGGATTGTGGTTTTTTATTCATCACACAAAAATTTGATTCTTACCATGAATCTTGTGAAAGGTATTTATTCTGATTTTTACAATGAATCTAGTGAAAGGTATTTAATCTCTCTTGCCTCAAATAACTTGACATGCGACCACATATTAAAATCGTCTATCACTTAACTTGACTTAATTTGAATCAACACTCAACACTCAATTAACTAACTCTCTAATTTTAACTAACTCCTTATACAAAAGTAATTAGCTTATTTTAACATTAAAAAATACCACTCCAATAACAATATCTCAATAATTAATAGGGCGGTTAGAAGATTAGGTACAATAATTAAAATATTAGAATATACATATATTTTTAGGTTAGATTTAGTAAATTAATTAAATAAATATTAAAATATAATAATATTTTATTTTTAAATTAATTAGAGGTCGTTTGACTGGGGTTTTTGATTAAGTAGCCGTTAGAGTGGTTGAGTCGTTGGAGTCTCTACTTAGACTATTTATATCGATGAGCTAGATCTGTGTTTTCATCTTGCCCTAACGATGAACCACATTGGTTGGTTCGAAACGCGTTACAGGGCAGAAATTCTTTCTCATGTGATTTACGCTGAAGCTCTCCTTATACACTATGACAAATCACAGAAGTCTCAATTCTACAATATCTCAATATCTCAATTGTATACATTTAAATTTATTAAAAAATTATGTCTGCTCCTTCAATCAAGTGCAAAAATAACTAATCAAAATCGAGTTTTTCCAATGTAATATATTTTATATATTTTATTTGGTTGTTTTCCGAATCAAAGTAGGTTGAAATTTTTTATATCTGTAATATTAAATTTTAAAATTATTTGAATGCATAGTGTTTCCAATTAATTACAAAAAGATATCTAATGAAAGTTATCCTCCTCCTCCCAATTGCAAAAATAATGAATCAAAATCAATTATGTGCACTTAACTTTATTAAGAAATTATGCCTCTCCCTTATTAAGAAACTCAGTTGCAAAAATAACTAATCAAAGTCGTCGTCCTCCTCACGAATCAAAATTATTTTTTTGCTTTTCAAATTTTTATAATTGTAATATTAAATTTTAAAATTATTTTCAAATCGAGTTTAATAATATCTTGGGTTTGAAATTTTTTATAATTGTAATATTAAATTTAAAAATTATTTGAATGTATTATTATCTCTAATCAATTGCAAAAATAACTAATCAAAATCGAATTATTCTACTTGTAATATATTTTATTTTAAAATAACTAATCAATGTTATTTTATTGTTTTTTGAATAACTAATCAAAGTCGAATTATTCTACCTGTAATATATTTTATTTTAAAATAACTAATCAAAGTTATTTTATTGTTTTTGAATTAAAGTTTAATATTATTTTAGGTTGATTTTTTTTTTTATAATTGTAATATTAAATCTTAAAATTATTTGAATGCATTAGTATCTCTAATCAATTGTAAAAATAACTAATCAAAGTCGAATTGTTCCAACTGTAATATATTTTATTTTAAAATAACTAATCAAAGTTTAAATAATATCAAAGTTTAAATAATATGTTAGGTTGAATTTTTTATAATTGTATTATTAAATTTTAAAATTATTTGAATGCATTAGTATCAAATATTCAAAGTTATATAAAAGTACAATATTGCCCTTCAAGGCATCATTAATCCCGGGAAGGGAGATTAATTTAGTAGTTATTTTGATAACCTCTTCCTCAATAACTAATCAAAGTTATTTTGTTGTTTTTTAATCAAAGTTTAATAGTATCTTAGGTTTAAATTTTTTATAATTGTAATATTAAATCTTAAAATTATTTAAATGCATTAGTATTTCCAATCAATTGCACAAATAACTAATTGTAATATATTTTATTTTAAAATAACTAATCAAAATTATTTTTTTTGTTTTTCGAATCAAAATTTAATAATATCTTAGGTTTTTTTTTTTTTGTAATATTAAATCTTAAAATTCTTTGAATGCATTAGTATCTCCAATCAATTACAAAAATAACGAATTAAAAAACTGTAAAATATTTTATTGTGTTGTTTTTTGAATCAAAGTTTAAATAATATCTTAGTTTGAAAATTTTTATAATTGCAATATTAAATCTTAAAATTATTTGAATGTATTAGTATCAAATATTCAAAGTTAGATAAGAGTACAATATTGCTATTCAAGGCATTATTAATTCCAAGAAGGGAGATTAATTTACTAGTTATTTTGATAACCTCCTCCTCCTCAATAACTAATCAAAGTTATTTTGTTGTTTTCCGAATCAAAGTTTAATAATATTTTAGATTGAAATTTTTTTATAATTGTAATATAAATCTTAGAATAATTTAGGGTTGGAATTTTTATAATTGTAATATAAATCTTAAAATTATTTGAATACATTAGTATCTCCAATCAATTGCAAAAATAACTAATCAAAGTCCAGTTGTTCCAATTGTAATATATTTTATTTTAAAATAACTAATCAAAGTTATTTTGTTGTTTCTCAAATCAAAGTATAATAATAACTTAGGTTGACATTTTTTATAATTGTAATATTAAATCTTAAAAGTATTTGATTGCATTAGTATCTCTAATCAATTTCAAAAATAACTAATCAAAGTCGAGTTGTTCCAATCGTAATATATTTTATTTTAAAATAACTTATCAAAGTTTAAATAATATCTTAGGTTGAAATTTTTTATAATTGTAATATTAAATCTTAAAATTATTTGAATGCATTAGTATCAAATATTCAAAGTTATATAAAAGTGCAATATTTCCCTTCAAGGTAGTGTTAATCCCCGAAGGGAGATTAATTTACTAGTTATTTTGATAACTTCCTCCTCCTCAATAACTAATCAAAGTTATTTTGTTGTTTTTTGAATCAATGTTTAATAATATCTAGATTCAACTTTTTATAATTGTAATATTAAATTTTAAAATTATTTGAATGCATTAGTATTTCTAATCAATTGCAAAAATAACTAATCAAAGTCTAGTTGTTCTAACTATAATATATTTTATTTAAAATAACTAATTAAAATTATTTTTTTGTTTTTTAATCAAAATTTAATAATATTTTAGGTTGAAATTTTTTATAATTGTAATATTGAATCTTAAAATTATTTGAATGCATTAGTATCTCCAATCAATTGCAAAAATAACGAATCAAAGCCGATTTGTTCCAACAATAATATATATTATTTTGTTGCTTTTCGAATCAAAGTTTAAATAGTATCATAGTTTGAAATTTTTTATAATTGTAATATTAAATCTTAAAATTATTTGAATGCATTAGTATCAAATATTCAAAGTTAGATAACAGTAAAATATTTCATTCAAGCCATCATTAATCCCGGGAAGGGAGATTAATTTACTAGTTATTTTGATAGCCTCCTTCTCAATAACTAATCAAAGTTATTTTGTTGTTTTTCGAATCAAGTTTAATAATATCTTAGGTTGAAATTTTTTATAATTGTAATATTAATCTTATAATTATTTGAATGCATTAGCATCTCCAATCAATTGAAAAAATAACTAATCAAAGTTTGTTCCAACTGTAATATATTTTATTTTGTTGTTTTTCGAATCAAAGTTTAATAATATTTTAGGTTGAATTTTTTTATAATTGTAATATTAAATCTTAAAATTATTTAAATGCATTAGTATCAAATATTCAAAATTATATAAGAGTACAATATTGCCATTCAAGGCATCACTAATCCCGGGAAGGGAGATTAATTTACTATAACCTCCTTCTCCTCAATAACTAATCAGAGTTATTTTGTTGTTTTTCGAATCAAAGTTTAATAATATTTTAGGTTGAATTTTTTTATAATTGTAATATTAAATCTTAAAATTATTTAAATGCATTAGTATCTCCAATCAATTGAAAAAATAACTAATCAAAGTCGAGTTGTTCCAACTGTAATATATTTTATTTTAAAATAACTGATCAAAGTTATTTCGTTGTTTTTCGAGTCAAAGTTTAATAATATGTTAGGTTGAATTTTTTTATAATTGTAATATTAAATCTTAAAACTATTTGAATGCATTAGTATCTCCAATCAATTACAAAAATAACTAATCAAAATCAAGTTGTTCCAATTATAATATATTTTATTTTGTTATTTTTCGAATCAAAGTTTAAATAATATCTCAGGTTGAAAGTTATATAAGAGTACAATATTTCCATTCAAAGTATCATTGATAAAATCAAGCAAAATCATGATTATATACTATTATTTATTTATATTTTCAAATATTGTGTAGGTTACCACCTTACCATAAAAGTAATATGGTTCATTTACTAATACATAAATAACTATTTGTAATAGTGACAATAATAGTTATTATTAATAAGATTTGAGTCTTTATTAGAGATATGAAAAATTGTTATGGTATTGGAAAATCGTTTATTTGGAAGTTTTCCAATACCATAACAATGAATAAAATAACTTCATGTGAAATGATTACGAAGATGCGATAGTTTTCAAATAAATAATATTGGTTTATAAATAACTATTATAATCATAAAAGCACTAAAGTAAGTATTTCATAATATATTTTACTCATTGTTAAAATTTAAAAATCATATTAAATAACTAATTATAAATTTTTTTAAATTTGTAATATTATTATTATTATAAAAGAGTTATTATATATATATATATAAATATAACAAAATTCTTAATTGTTTCGATCATGGCTATTAATATAACATGCTCAAAATATCATAACTCAATTAATGTGGAATATAATTATTTGTCATTTTTATAATTAATCATTTAATAAAACACTAAAACTATAAACCTATATAAATTAAATTATTTCCAAATGTTAAGATATCATTATATAATAGATATAAAAAAACATATCTTTTTGAAATATCTAATATTCTAAGATTAAAATACTTATAATATTAATTAAACTAAAGTTGTATTCTAAATGAGTTTGTGGAATGAGATATCCACCAATTTGATTTAATTATAAATACTTATATAAATAAAAGAGATTTCTAAAATTTCTAGTTTCTCTCTTTTCATGCCTCTCTTTATCCCTTTGTCTCTCTCACTCTCTCCCTTTGTTCCTCTCCTTCTATCTCCACCCCCTCTTCCCCTTTCTCATCTCCCTCTTTTCTTTTCCTCCTCTATCCCTTTGTCTCTCTCTCTCCATCCTCACCTATCCACCTTCTGCCTTCCCCTCTCCACCCCCATGCCCCCTCACTCACTTGTCTCTCTTTATCTCTCTCACAATTATCTTCTCCTACTCCCTCTCTCTCCCTCCCTCTACCTCTATCTCTTTCACATTCTCTTTGTCTCTCTCCCTCTCTCTCACTCCCTCTACCTCTATCTCTATCTCTTTCACATTCTCTTTGTCTCTCTTCCTTCCTCTAATATTTCATCTCCACCCTTACCATGTCTCCCATTTCCTTCTCTCCTCTTCTCACCTTCTTGCCTTCTTTCCCACTCACTCTCTTAAAAAAAAAATAACATTATAAAATAATATTAAAAAAAACAAAATCATTTTAACATTTATATATAGATAACATTTATAAATTAATATACATTACAATTTCCTTATTAGATAAGGACATTTTTTTAATATCAAATTTAAGACAAGACTATACTTAAGATTAGATATCAAAAATGAATACAATAAAACAAACTAGAATAGAACCAGCAACAAAAATTCACAGGAAACAAATAAATGAAATATATAACCATCTTAAAATTTTTTATTTATACGAAATAAACACATAAGGAATAAGACACGATTATACTTATGTAAAACATGTAATATAGAAAGAGTAGATATCAAAATGAATAAAATAAAACAAACTAGAATAGAACCAGTTACAAAAAATCACAGAAAACAAATAAATGAAATATATAACCATCTTTAAAATTTTAATTTATATATGAAATAAACACACAAGGAAAAAGACCTATGGTTTACGGTAAGAAAAACCCACTAGAATAGAACCAGCAACAAAAAATCACATAAAACAAATAAATGAAATATAACCATCTTTAGAATTTTAATTTATATATGAAACAAGACAGGCTGCGGGGCAGCTAGTGGGCTACCCGAGCCCAATAGTCAAACAATAAGTTCACCTTTGGCTGTTTTGGCTGTTGTGGACGGTGTTGCAGCAGCCGGTTGAGACGGGGGCTGCGGGTAGAGCAGGACGGAGCAGAGGCAGGCGGGATCGAATTTGTGGACGGCGTTGCAACATGTCAAAGAAGCATGGCTATTTGGCCCCTGAATATGCTCTCTACGGTCAGCTCACAGATAAGAGCGATGTATATAGCTTTGGGGTTTTCCTGCTGGAGATCATGAGCGGCAAAAAGGCGCTGGACACCAGTGGGAAGCCGGTCTCCCATTATCTCATCACGGATTGGCATGGTCGCTGGTAAAAAGTGGCAGGACCAGTGAAATCATAGACGAGGAAATTCGGCAGAACGGGGCAACGAGCGTGATGGAGAGATTTGTTTTGGTGGGTATTTTGTGCTCGCATGTGATGGTGGCATTCAGACCTCGAATGGTGGAAGCCGTGAGGATGCTGGATGGAGTGGGCGAAATTCCTGAAATCCCAGATAGGCCTTTGCCGTTTATACTGCACAGTCGATCTGATACAGAGTAAAATGGAACCGAAATTCATTGCAACGGAGGAGATCGATCAGGAAGAATTATAAGACAGAGCAGAAAACGCGAGAATTCGTTCACGGAAACGAAATAAGAGAAGCAATGGACTCTCCGACAAGGGAGCGACTTCCAGTGCAGCAATTGAGACTGCAATCGCTTTCACCTCACAATTAGCTATACACCATATTCATTGCAGGCAAAGTGTGGCATAGAATTCTTTATGGCTTCACAAATTAAGATTGCTACAGATATTACAAGTGAGACTGTTTCCCCATACACGCATATTCGTGTGACGCAGATTCTACCACGGGCCAGAGGAAGAGCTTATACAGCGCGTGGTTTCATAAGAATCTTTTACTTAGAAACAAAGTAAAAATCATTTGATCTTTCTGCATTGTTTGCATTGTAATTCTTTATTTATTTTAACCAGGTAAAAAGCAGATGTGGTATTTGTATTTTTATATTTTAAGCTGACAAATTTATAAATGAAAATATATCCCGTTACTTATTAACTATGTGCATAGTTTTAGTTATTGTCGTTTAATAGTTTTGCATCATGTCATTCCTTCGAAGCTAAAACCCCATTACCCATACAAGTTCGTGTTAGATGACACAACGATAAAAGACATGACTGTTAGCTCCGCAAGCCAGGTGCATGCAAGCCACGTGCTTGTTTGTCAACATTGCATGAAGATCTGCGAGCAACGTTATGATGCAGTCAAGGTCTTCTGTTCTGAGTTTTGAAACCGGAACTTCGTCCACGGCCAGCACAGCCTCCGAATCCAGGGAGCTTTTCTTCAGCTCATACCAGTATTCCGAGCTTATCCATCTCCATCGACAACACGAGGTACTTGGTTGGCGTATTAACTTCATCAAAGCAGAGGAAATGGCGATAACTGTTTGTCTGGTTAGCTTGATGCAATGAATTTTTTTTTATGTTTTTGGTGTGGCAGGCGTTTTTTGTTGCAGGTGGGCAAAACCCAGAGACTCTGTTATCTGGTTTTGTGTTTGTGTTTGTATATTGGGCAAGTTGAATGTCGGTGGATGATTCCGGTCAGGTTATTTTGGAGAAATCAAGACTCTGCATAATGCACAGCTCAGAGCAGAGGCAGAATCAAGTGTTAGAGTTTTCATTGTTGTGATCGACAGATTCTAGCGTTTTGTTAGGCTTGCTTATAGAAACCTCAATTAGCAGGTAAAAACCCATGTTTTGGCTTTGTTTTGTAGAATATTGTGATTCTCTGAGCCATGGGCGTTTGTTTCTTTGTAGGGAATCTGTGGATTAATTCATACCTTCCAATGCATTGTGTGTTGTGTTGATTGTGGTTTTGCTGTACTTTTATTTGGTAAACGAAGCTTTCCCCTGTTTTTCTGTTGCGTGAGTCTACCGCTCTGTTCGCATTTGCTGCCGTCGTGAAGGCATCATCGAGGTTCTGTGCGCTGCTTTGCTTGGTGGTTTTATCTTCAGGGGCTTTAGTTCAAACCGTCTCAGTGGGGCACTTCCGCCAGAGATTGGTAGCCTGACAGCATTAAAAAAACTGTAAGTACAATTTAATATTGAGCATAGTAATTTAGAAATTCGTTGAAATTGTGCATCACTGATGTTCAACGATATTCATTGATTCAGGTCCCTTGCACTAAATAATTTGTCTGGCCCTGTCCCAAAGGAGCTTGGAAATCTTCATAATTTGATATTATTGTAAGATCTCCCCCTCTCTCTACACACATGCATTGCACAAATATCAAATTAAGCACTAAATGGGAAAGGAAAAAGAATTGCCAAACTAATTTGTTTGTTTCGCATTTTCCTGCTTTCCCTATTGTAAGGTTCTTTATCAATCACAGGCTATCAGTTGAATTAATTGTAGTACAACAACTTCATTCAATCTGTGGGTGCTTAAGAAACAACTGGTTTCCATGATTACCGAAAGCAACAAGCAAATTAAGAAACCATGAACTATTTCTTACTCGGTGGTTTTATCTTCAGGGGCTTTAGTTCAAACCGTCTCAGTGGGGCACTTCCGCCAGAGATTGGTAGCCTGACAACATTAAAAAAACTGTAAGTACAATTTTGAATTTAATATTGTTATTTTAATATATTTATGCCCCTATACTGTGAGCATAGTAATTTAGAAATTCGTTGAAATTGTGAGCGTGTTTTTGACAGATATCTGCTAAATACAGTAACAATTTGAGTAGTGCTCGAGTATAAACAATCAATGGGAGATTTACCTCAGCGGTCATGCCACAGCAGATAGCGGCAGGAACAGTACGATCCTGCAGGCCACAGAACTTCATGATTCCAACTTGATCTTACATAGTCTCTACGTTTGGCTACCGATAACAAACAGAGATCATTTTAAGGCAGGCCGTTGTTCTCATGCAAATTACGGTTTTGACACCGCAATGCAGGGATTGTCGACACGGCAGGCAATGTTGACACGGCAGGGCCGCCATGCTCTTATGGTTTAACATAAGTACATAAGTTAAGTTTTGTTAGTCTTGTTAACATTTTATGTTAGGCGATTAATGCTAATGCTATGTTAGCATTAGTTCATGAAACTATCTATCAAATGACCTGATCACTTTGTAATTATCCTAACTTTTTAGCCCGTATACCTGCCCTACCCCTCGTTTTGAGGCCAAATAAGATGGAAAATCCATTCATTGGTTAAAGGAATAAAAAAATATAAAATATCCTGCTGCATTTCAGCGAACTTTGGTTTAAGTTATTTAAGGTTCATTGGTTACAGTGCCAAAGTAATGTTAGCCTAACAAATCGATTACTATAGTCCCTGCCAGCCCGGAAGGGCAGGGACTAATAAACACACAAGGAAAAAGATCTATGGTTTACGGTAAGAAAAACCCAGAATTCAACACCACAAAATTTTAAAAAACGCAATGGATAACAACACAATCCATATAGCACATAAAATATTAGAATAAACAAGAGAATGTAAATGAATAAACTACTCCATAGTTTTTTTGGGTTGATATTATGCCAAATAATCCAATGAAACTCTAAAGAGACTCTAAAGAGTAATTAACCTCGTTAATATGAATTGTCCGAAACCGATTAACTCCCATTTAAAACACCATCCAGGACATCTGGAGCTTAAGTTTCATTACCATCCACATTCTTTGCAAAACATTCTTTTGGTTATCCATCTGACGATGTGCCACTGTTCCTTTTAGCATAATATTTGTTAGATTGATGGAGTGAGAGTTTTGGTTTCATTTTTAGAATACAAGCTACAGTAGTTGGCTAAATATGTCACATGGCAGCATTGCCACACAACTTCGCACGATGAAAATTTGATATGCCCTCCCAGATGGAACAGCCTGGCGTTAGCATGAATCTCCTTCAGCTAACGTGGCTATGAGCAAAACAGACAGCTTATGTCCATGGCAGGGAAAAATGGAAAGAGCAAAACATCAAATTTCTTACAGGATCCACAATCACCTCAAAACTGTTTATAGAAATTTAACCTTTCCAACGGCTGTTAACTTCCAAGTTAAGGAGGCAAAAACTTTTGTTTTGGGCGTAGTGTTTCATTATCAGATTGGGAGGATGGTTTTCTTTTTACTTTTCATAATATCGACCCTGTATCAGCAAGCAGTGAAGCTTTATATCACATTCCCATCTAAAAACCAATACAGGAATAGGAAATAATTATTTCTTTGGCGAAAGTCGAGAGAGTAATTACATAGCTGAACAAACCCTAACAAACGCGACCATTTCTATAAGATCAACGAAACAGAAAAATCTCACAAACTTTGCGCAGCTATATCCATATCTGACAACGAACTAGATAAAAATCAACTTAGGAAACCAAAAGAAGCGTTTCCTGGCTTTGATGCGGAGTATGGTACTATTAAAAGATATTAGCAACAGAAATATGTTTTCTTCTCATGAAAGTAACTTCTAATCTAGCTATTTCAAAACAACATTTGCTCTCATTTGTTGTCAATTTATCCCAACAATTCTCGTCTCTCCACCATCAACCTAACAAAGAAGTATTTGAACTCTGAAATTCCTTAGTATATCTTTCGATTTAACAAAAAAATCAATGGAGCTTGTAGAAAGTGACCATTGCATAGGCCAATTGTACCTACATTTGCGAGATATCCGGACAACTACTCATCCTTTAAAATGGTAAATCTGACGACAAACAAACAAACAGATATAAAAGAAACAAATATGGGAAAAATAAGAAAGAAACAAAGAAAAATATATATGAAGAAAAAGAATTACATGAATATAATCCAGGATGTCATCACAGACTCGTCAATATTCTGAATTCCTCGGTATATATCAAGCAGTGGAACTCTCACTGCCACTACCATACACAACTCATCACATCACCAACGGGCAGACCCTTATAACATAGATATCAAACAAAGAGCGCACGATGTTTCCTGGGAGAGAAGGGGAGACCATATGAAAACCACAAGCAAATTTAAATTGCATTTCACCTTCGGATTCGGCTTTTTATGATAATCCTTTGTGCATATCTAGCTTTCTAACAGACAAATTTCATATTCCCATCTAAAAGCCAACACAGGAATAGGAAATAATTATTTCTTTGGCGAAAGTCGAGAGAGTAAGTACATAGCTGAACAAACCCTAACAAACGCGACCATTTCTATAAGATCAACGAACAGAAAAATCTCAAAAACTTTGCGCAGCTATATCCATATCTGACAACGAACTAATAAAAATCAATCTAGGAAGCCAAAAGAAGCGTTTCCTGGCTTTGATTCGGAGTATGGTACTACTAAAAAATATTAGCAACACAAATCTGTTTTCTTCTCATGAAAGTAACTTCTAATCTAGCTATTTCAAAACAACATTTGCTCTCATTTGTAATTTTGTTGTCAATTTATCCCAACAATCCTCGTCTCTCCACCATCAACATAACAAAGAAGTCTTTGAACTCTGAAATTCCTTAGTATATCTTTCGATTTAACAAAAAAATCAATGGAGCCTGTAGAAAGTGACCATTGCATAGGCCAATTGTACCTACATTTGCGAGATATGCGGACAACTACTCATCCTTTAAAATGGTAAATCTGACGACAAACAAACAAACAGATATAAAGAAACAAATATGGGAAAAATAAGAAAGAAAGAAACAAAAATATATATGAAGAAACAGAATTACATGAATATAATCCAGGATCCGAGCTCTCTATTGTCATCACAGACTCGTCAATATTCTGAATTCCTCGGTATATATCAAGCAGTGGAACATGCACCTACCTCAGCTGATTCAAAGAAAAAAACAAACCTCGGTATATATCAAGCAGTAGAACTCTCACTGCCTCCACCATACACAACTCATCACATCACCAATGGGCAGACCTTTATAACATAGATATCAAACAAAGAGCGCACGATGTTACCTGGGAGAGAAGGGGAGACCATATGAAAACCACAAGCAAATTTAAATTGCATTTCACCTTCGGATTCAGCTTTTTATAATAATCCTTTGTGCATATCTAGCTTTCTAACAGACAAATTTCATGATGACGTTGGATTATCCTGGAAAACCGCTTCGATCATGATAGCGCCAGTACGATTTCAATTAAAAACCGCTATGATAGGGACGAACCCAACGGTAACATTTCAATTCAAAAGAGCCTTCGACCGTGACTGCTCCAATCCTAAATTTTCAATTCTAAAACCGCTTTTATCTTGACCGTTGATTTTGTGCACGTCTAAATTTTTATGAAATTTTGTAGGTTAGATGGATGGATGTATGAGGGGTGAGTTTAAGTCGATTGTAAATTTTTAGAATATTCCAAAATTTAATAAATATACCTGTGATCAATTTGATTAGCTTCCTACAATCTCCCCGTTCTCTTTACTGAAAAAACCACACAAATCAATGGTGAAAATAACGTTGTTCAAACTGTAATATATTTTATTGTGTTGTTTTTTCGATCAAAGTTTAATAATATCTTACGTTGAATTTTAATTTTATAATTCTAATTTAAAAGATAAAAACATTTTAATGCATTGTTCACAAATATTTGAAGTGGCATCAGAGCACAATATTGTTATCGAAAGCAGCATTGATCCTCACGAGGAAAATTAGTGAACTTATCGTTAACCCTTCGAGGACAATTTATTTAGTAGTCATTTTAATGAAATATGAAAAATTACTATTACATCTATTACTTATTTATGTTTTAAAACGTTTTATATCTATTACTTATATATATTCTAAAACGTTTTATGTAATTATCACTCTACCATAAAAGTAATATGGTTTATTTATTAATATATAGAATTATAGCTATTTAGAATAATGATAATAATCATTATTATTAATAAGGATACAATGCTATTTATAAGAGATTGCAAATATTGTTATTGTATTGGAGCATTATATATTTGGTAGTTTTCCTTAAAAAAGCCCATATAAAATAATAATTTAGTTTTTATTAATGGATTATTATATGATGATTCTCTGCTTTAATATTTTAATTTAATAAAGTAAATAAACATTATTAAATTTTATAGTTAAATGGTTTAGTTATTTTTAAATTTACTCAAAATTATAATCATAATAAAATATTTCATATGAAATGATTATTAAAATGTGATAGTTTACGAATAAAAAAAGAGGGTATATTTATTTATATAAATAATTAGTGCATACATATAAATCAAATAAACAATAAATATTGATAAGCACCAATAGTCAAAACACTTATTTCATAATATATCTCACATGTCATTAAAATTTAAAAATCATATAAGTAACTAAATTATAGCTTTATTTTACATTAACAATATTATTATTAACTATAAAAAGAGTTAATATATAAGTTCAATACATATATATTTGAAAAAACAAACAAGGAATAAGATTCTTAATTTGTTTCAATACAATGGCTTATCAATACCAAATGTTCAAAAAATTATAATTCATTTCATGTGACACTTGTTTATATAACATTTGTTTCAATTAATCAATTTAATTAAAAGAGAGAAAAAAATGTATAACTACTTTGAAGATAAATCTCAACTTTTGATATACGTATGATATTAAGAATATTCTAAAATATTCCATAGAAGTTAAATCCTTATCATCCACTTAATAATTATTGATAATTAAAATTAAATTATAAAAATTCATTTCCTAAAATAAACATACTTATATAAATAAATTAATTATTCAAATCTTATCTTTATTATAAAAAATTATTAATTAAGATAGTGAATTAATTTAATTCATTTTATAAAAAAAATATTTACGAAAATACATTATTTTTTTATTAAATTTGAATGTTTTAATAAAACATCTCATAATTTTGCTAGAAATGGATAAATGTTTTCCAATACCAAAAGTAAATAGATGATTTTATTCAGTATGTCGCAGGACTGATATTTACGCTATGGATGACTTAACCACAAGATTGACGGAAGTCGAGCGATGGAAAAGAGTGCACACTCAACGAGTTAATCCGTTCAAGCTCCTCCCCTGACAGAAGATCCCTGAACATGTCCTTTTACTTTTACTTTCAAAAATTAGGTGCTCGGAAATAAATGAGCACCATATACTCCTAGTTCTGCAATCTAACGGTCTGTGAAGAGTTAAACTTATGGTGGTCATTGTGTTAAAATTATGGGGGTGAAGAGTTAAGCGGATCCGACTTACAAAGTGCTTGCAGTATTTCTGTTCTCAAAATTGAATTTTGAGGTGAATGAAATTTGAAGCTGACTTTTCTCACTAATTGAATTTTATCTCTTATTCATTTAGCTGATATGATATATGGAGATGACTATCATCTAGAAGCATTAACTAGTTTATAAGGTTTTGTAAAATCTATGAAAAACATTTTCATTTTAAACCTTTTAAAACCCAAATATATGGAATTTAACATTTCTTTTTAATATTTATGATATTATAAAATAAAACAAAATAAAATAACATATAAAATTAAATTATTTAAATAATTAGTAAAAATGTAACATTTATATAAATTAAGAACGGTTAAATATCAAGACATAGTTATATAGTAAATATAAAAAAAACATAGTTTATGGTATTTTTTAAATTTTCTTCAGTATTATATTACTTCAAAATGGAGTACACAGAGCATGCTTTGCTGATCGATGCTTCCCTTCATGGAAACCAATCCATGAACACCAATTTAGAGTCTTCAATTTACATATGCTTCATTTGACCAAAGTGTCTTTCAAATTCAGAGATAAGACTAGGCTTAGATTATGCAAAATTACCATGACCATGATAGTCGAACACAAATTCCAAAAATTGAGAGATACATTTTAGTATTAGACAACAACGAATAATTAAGAAAGTAGAGGATCTTGTAAAAGGAGGGAGGAGAATTCATAGGCCAAAGGCCACGATGTTCATCGGCAAAGGGCCAACATTATTGGCATTGCGAAGGCTTGACATCATTGTCGCACATCCTCTCTTAACACCACACCAACCCGATTAACACCACACCAAGCCCACACCCTGGCCCATGCTTTGATATTGCCATGATCCCGCGATCCCAACTCTGCTTTGACCTTATCACAACCCCTCAACCCCAACAAAACTCCAAGCTCTACTATGACCCTAACCATGCAGCGACCAATGGCCATGTAGCAGTCACGAGCATAAATGCAGAGATTAAACATGAACCACTATATGAACTTATGCCTCAAGCAACGTCCCTTCTTAATTGGACTCACGCGCCATCCCATGAAACTGCTACAGAAATTCACCATGGAGTGGCTAACATAGCGTGGAAGGTGATGAACCAGAGGAGGACATACGTTTAGTGCCAACCCAATTTTACCATGCACCAAGTGCCGAGGAGTGTCACTAGTACTAGCCAAAAGTAGCGAGGAGAAGTATAGAGAATTATGAGTGTTATTTAATGAATTTTTCCCAACGTTTTTAACCCCGCCATCAGCCAGAGATGTTGGATGTGGAAATATAGTATCAGAGTCAGGTCTCTCTCCCATGGAGACACTAGGAAGTCTATTGGCCTTTGCGAACCCCATGAGCAATGTACAACTAACCCAATTCTCCATACAGGAGAGAAAAGAAGTATGCCTAGCATTGTCGCTAAGTCGGATTTCTAGAGAGCAGTTGTTATCATTGACATGCTTGAAAATACCTACCATTTCCTTAAAAAGCAAAATAGAGCAGTTGTTATCATTGACATGCTTGAGAATACCTACCATTTCCTTAAAAAGCAAAATTTCCTCATTGAGATTCATACGGATGGTTCCTTGTAAATAAATCCCACACGCACCAGCATTAAACCTTCATGGACTGATCTGAATCAGGTTATCAGATAATGATAGCTTCCCATGATGTCAAGCGTATCGATGTGCTCGTCGACTAGAGTGGAGATGCCTTGCGTCTTGCATGAATATATACTAGTGTACATGACGTTGGGGATGACACATGTCGATCGAGTTGGTGTTGTGTTCTGCTTGGAGCGTTCATTTCACTATGATTGTCCTCCATTGTCACTCGTGGTGGGTATAGACTATTTCTTGGCGATTTATCCACATGTCGATCTCAATTACAGAGGGATTGTTTAGGGCTAGTTCATTTCCATAGCCTTACAATGAGAGTCCAACGCGTAATTTTCCATGTCATTAGCGAGCTTATTTCCTATGTGAAAAACATGGGAGAAGATGGGAGATTTAATCCACTTGATGATCTTTATAACCCTTTAAAAATGAGATTCAAGCCACCAAATCGAGGAATCATTTGATTTAGGAGTGTCTTTCTATATATTTTTTAGAATTGAGATAAGAAGAAGCGTGCTTGCATAGATGAGAATAATACAACCTTCAATATCACGAATAACACCACCATAGCTAGTAGGTCAAGGATTTCCCCAGGAAGCCCCATCGAATTTGAGTTTTAAATATCCCAACAGGAGAGGGGACTAGGTTATCGGGCTGGAAACTGATGGGCAGGGGGTATTGATAGAATAAATTGGAGAATGCTGATGGACATTTAAAGCTTGGAGAATATTTTTTTCTTTGGATGGGTAGTTTGAGTCCCAAGGGTTCCAATGAATTAAAGTAATAGTTTCGCCTAAAGAAGTAGTTATTAGGTTCTAGGCTTTATCAGTCGAGGGGGCTTGGTTTTTTACGACTTGAGAATTTTGTTCTTTCCAGAGGATCCAGAGAGTGAACTTGGGCGTAAGTTACCAGATTCTATTTAGGATGGAATGTTGTAGGGCATTGTATTCCAGTGATCTATGTTGATGGGGATTGACTTAGGATGCAGGTTGGAACCCTAAAAGGCGTGGAGTAAATGGTTCATATGTTCATGGCAAAGGCACATTTGATAAAGAGGTGATTTAAACCCCCCTCCCCCCCCCAGCAGTTGCATAGAGGACACACTAAAGGACCTATAAATCTACATTTTTTGTAGATTCTCCCACATGAGCAGTTTCTTTATGTTAAGTAGCGAGAGGAATAGAGTCACCTTCAGCAAGTGTTTTAATTTCCATAAGTGCTTCCACATCAGATTGAGTGCTTGCTGATGGCCTACAATCAAGAGCTTATATGATTATTTGTTTTTATATTTCCCTAATGTTCCATACCCCCATCTTAGGATGTCAGAGCTATTATTCACAACTATATTATGATTAATCAAGATCTATTCTAGTAGTTGAAGCTCATCTTCTTGGTGTTGCTGATGAGAGGGGAGGACTTTCCAAGAGTGCCATTGAGCCTCTAAGGTAGAATTATCCTTCAAAAAATGGGGCACTACAGATAGTCCTTGAGAAAAATGGTGATTTATGATATTGAGAGAGTGAGGAATATAGGAAAGGCGAGGCCATTGATTCTAGGAGTCTTCCGAGAAAAGCATCGTTTTTCCATCTGTCACTTCCAAAAAATAGTGGTCTTGAATTAAATATTTATTGTTACACGTTACTTGCCAAAGGTGGGAGCTTGAAGGATTACCTGCCATTCAAACACGTTGCAAGTCATGTACCCCAGGGAAGAATTTATTGATCCACCTCTGACCTCAAAAAGTTGTAGGATTATTTAGTCAATGACACCATACCTTTGTGCTTAGGGCTTTACTAAGCAATTCAGGATCCCGAAGGCCAAGAATGCCTTGAGTTTTGGGGAGACAAAGTGTGTCCCAAGTATCCAGGACCCATTTTTTCTGAAGCAAGGCTCCTCCCTAGAGAAATGAACATTGGATACTGCTGATTTTTTTTAGTATGGATTTTGGAGCAGCTAGGGCAGAGAGCATGTATATTGGCATAAATTGCAAGACAAAATTTAAAAGAGTGAAGCAACTTGCCATGTTTAAGGACCGAAAGGTCTAGGTGGATAGTTTGGTCTCAAATTTAAGAAGAAGGTCATCCCATATTGAGCATCTTAGGGGGTTGAGGGTTAGCGGGGTACCCATGTATTTGGCCAGAAGGGAGCTCCTTTGAAATCCCAAGAAACAAGAGATGTTTATTTAAATTGCAGGAAGGGTATTAAAGAAAACGATTTGGGATTTTCCTTTATTGATTTCAGTACCAGAGGTTGAGGAAAAAGTGTCAAAGATTTCTTTGAATTCCTTGGATTCATTGATGGAAGGAGTGCCCATTAATATTGTTTCATCCACAAATTTCTAGTGGGTTGTGCGTTGATCAAGTGAACTTAAGGAGAGGCTTTTGATCTATTGATTGGAGAGGGCATGAGTGATGGCACGACTAATTCCTTCAACAAAAAGAAGGAATATATAAGGAGAGAGAGGGTCTTGTTTCTTAATACCTCTGGAGGGAACACAGGTAGAATATGGAGAACCATTAATCAGAATGGAGAATATTTTTTTTTGAAGGGCCATAACCCATGAGATCCACATTTCATAAAAGCCAAAAGAAGTAAGAATGCAGTTTATGTACTGTCAACTAATTTATCAAAGGATTTTGATATGTCAAGTTTGAGGACCATACCTGGTTTTTTGTTGATCGAATGGAGTGCAACTTCTCTTGAATTAGGATAATGCTTTCCATAATTTGTCTTCCGTCAACATAGCCCGTTTTTTCCAGGGAGATGATACTTGGGAGGAGAGGCTTGAGTCAACTGGCGATGGTTTTAGAGATGATCTTGTAAATAACATTCTACAAAATGATGGGGGTGGAAGTCCAAAGGGGTGGAGGTTTTGATGGATGTGGCCACAAGGGAGATAAAAGTAGCATCCAAGGAAGAAAACAGAGAGGCAAAGGCTCTTGAGTATTTAACTACTTGAAAATATCATTACCAAGGATGCACCAACAAGATCGATAAAATGATGCTGTGAATCCATCCGGACCGAGAGCTTTATTCCTTGGAATGCTGATGACCACCGTTTCAATTTCCTCCATGGAGAAAGGTTTTAAGAGGGCAATATTTTGTTCTTATGTGATTAGCTTGGGAATATGTTGTGTGATTTTCTGGATCATAGAGGTTCTATCACAAATAGGTCAAGAGAAGAGATTGCTAAGGTTCCCTAAGAGGAGACCGATTATGTCACTATGATCCTCTACCCATTGGTTGTTGAGACCTCAAAGGAAAATGATTTTATTTCGATGCATGTAGTTGATAATAGATCTATGAAAGGACTTAGTGTTATGTTCTCCCTATTTTATCCATTTGATTCTTGATTTTTTCTTGTAGAGAATTTCCTCTTGTGTTAGCCTTTTCTGTAGTTGTTGCCAAAGGTCTCCTTCCTCCTTCTTTAATTGGGGGTTGCCTCCCTCTGATGTTATTCTTTGTTGGACTTTTTCCATTTGGGATTCCATTGCAACATTTTCCTGGAAAATGTTCCCAAAGCCTTTTTTGTTCCATTCTCTCATCTTTTTCTTAATGAATTTCAACCCTTGTTGGAATTGATACATGACTTTTACAAATACTGAGGCCAATTCAGACCACCAAGATGCCATATTGGGGAGGAAATCAGGGTGTTGCGTCCAAAAAACCTTAAAGAAAAATGATTTATTTCTTGGAGGTGCCAACTAGTCTCGCTGCAGGGTGATGGGCCAATGATCAAATTTGTAGCTTGGGAAAATAGAGGCATCAAGCCTTATACTAGATAATAAGAGCTCTTCTAAGGTTAGGAATCAATCTAGTCGTGAAATGATATGGTGGGCTCCTCCTTGTCCACTGTTTCAAGTGTAGGTACCATTTGAGGTTTGGATGTCCACTAGTTTGCATGTGTCAATGAAGGACTTAATAGATTCTGTTGCTTCCTCCAATTTCCTGATCCTACCTTTCTTTTCTTGTAGTGATCTGATAAGATTGAATTCCCCAGCCAAATCTAAGGAGAAGGAGAAATCAATCGATGGATTTAATATAGGTGGGAGATGAAGGGTCTCTTGTCTTGAGCAAGAGTAGGCCCATATATTTTTTAGAGAAAATTGGATTGAGAAGAGTCGATTGGGTGGAAAACAATCGTAATAATTCTTAGGAGAGAGAATGAGTCTTGGATTGGGATTGTGATTGTGTTCTAAAGGATGGCAAGGCCTCCAAAAGAGCCCGAGGCACACTGAGAGAGGAAATCACAATTTTTTCTGATGGAAGGGAAAATATGAGAAAGGGGTTGATTGGAGAATTTGGTTTCTTGCAATAAGAGAATGTCAGGTTTCTTCATGGCCATTTTATTTTTCAGGATCTGGTGTTTGGAATTTTCATTTAATATTCTTGTATTCCACGAGAAGATTTTAATCATTGGGAGGATGGTTGAGGAGGGAAGAGGGTTGTCATTGGTAAACATGTCCCGAATTAACTAGAAATTCTCCAAGGTCTTGCAGGAGCTTAGTATTGTATTTTCGACCCTTTTTCTTGTGTTCTTTTAAATTCGATAAAATTCCTAAGTGACATATCACTTTAATCCTTACATTAAAAAGGATGAAGATGGGGAGACAATAGTACCTGAGTTATTAACTTGTTGGAGAAGCAAATTATGGTGCGAGAGCAAGGCTCAGGCTATTAGTTGTATATAGTCTTCTGGGATTAATGTCGGACCTTTGTATTACCAATCTTCTGCAATCTGATGTAGATTCATTGCCTACAACTCTAGGTCGTGGATTTATTATTCCTCCATTGGGGTGGATGCTCTTCATTAGGGATTTTCCCACTTTGAGGCAAATTTGATGAGGTTGATGCTTCCTTTGCCTTCTAAGATTGTGAGCTGATTGTATCACACTTTTTCGTCTCTGCAATGTTTTCCCTTGGATCATCAAATTGCAGAACAGAGAATTTGTTGGCATTCTGTGTGTTGGGAGAATTTGAATATTCACCTTTCCTCTTAGTGGTTATTTTCCTACCTAAGACTGTTTTTAAATCTTTTGCTTTAGGCTGGGAAGTTGCATTTGCACAATCTACCTCCAGTGAGGTTGGTTTCTTGGGACAATCCTTGAAGAGATTTCCATAGGTATGGAAATGTTAGCATATAAATGGTATTTGTTCATAATAAATCATTTTCTCCCAAATCTCATCCTCGTAGCTAAGATGAATGCTTGCTGGGAGGGGTTTTGTGAGATCCATGTAGACACACAATCGAGCATAGGAAGTATAGTGCCATGTCTTTTTGATGTCTTATAGCATCAAAAATTTGCCCAACCTTATTTCAATATGAGTTAAAATTTCTAGATCCCAGTACTCACGCGGAAAGGAATACAATTGGATCCATACCAAAAGGTAGGAAAAATCTTCTTTCTCAGAGTTGAATCTGGGAATCTGTGGCTTCATAAATAGACCAATGGAGTTCATGAAGATGGTCCTCCCTCTAAGATATTGTCCTTGTCTTCAAAATTATTGAATGTGACTATAAAGAATCCTCTTGAGCCTAAGTTTATTTCTACTTCTCCCTTTATGGCCTATTTTTTCCTCAGCAACTTAATAAGGTCTTTTCAGACGGCCAAGAGCGTATAAATTTGCAGATCATTGTCTGTTCTTTCATTTGACCTATAGTGGATCCAAGTTTTTCTACCGGGATCTTATGCAGTAGAATCTCATGAGCTTAAGGATGACACGGGCCAGTATTTGGCACTGCTTTGGCAGATTGTTCTTGTGTGGAGTCATTGGTTGCCTTTTGACCAGATCTAACATTCATTGTGGAATATGACTGCGGCAAGGGGGAAAGAGAAGTATTGATTCATGGGGGATGTTGCATTGAATGATTGACTACAATCATTTTGAATGAGGGGCCTCCATTGGCCCCCTAGGAGGGTTCCATTTGGGCTACGACAGAAACATCGTCAGTACAAGAATCTATCAAATCGGATCACACCCTAGCGCAGTTGCAGAGAGCATAAAAACCTTACCGATCTAGTTCACTTTATGATATATCTAATATTCTAAAGATTAAAATAATTATAAATATTAATTAAATCATAAGTTTATTTCAAATGAGCTTGTGGAATAAGGGTTCCACAAATTTAATTTAATTATTAATAATTATACATATGAATGAGACTTCCAAAATTTCTCAATCTTTCACTCTCCCTCCATGACTTTGTCTCTATCACTCTCCCCGTAGCTTGCTCTATCTCCCTCTCCATCTACACCTCCTTTGTCCCTTTTTCCTCTCCCTCCTTTTCCTCTCCTCTATCCCTTTGTCTATCTCTTTCTTAGCCCACCTCTCCACCTAAAATAAAATAAAACAAACTCAAAAAGTATAACCATAAATAAAATAAACCATCTTTTAAATTTTTATTTATATATGAAATAAACACATAAAGAAAAAGATAGATTTATGGTAAACAAAACCCACAATGCAATACCATAAAAACACTTTAAAAACGCAACGGATAACAGCATAACCCATATGGTACATAAAATATTATAATAAATCGCCAAGCTTATCTCTATTGCACATGCTTTGTTCTTGGGGATGTGGCCAGTGGGGCTTCTCAGTCTCGGCTGACATCCGTTTACATAGAAGGATAAACCCATCCTCCTGTGGAATTCGGAAAACTAGTGAGATCTAGAGCCGCCTACCGCCTTCTGTCTTTTCACTATACTTGACAGCATGTATCTGTAGCGTCTCCTTAGTTGTCCCATTCGACCTTCTCACCAGCTCCTTTCTGAATGCAATTAAAGCTTTCTAAACACAGTACCTCCTATTTGAAATTTCAAATTTGAACTGCTTGCCACATGAATACTTGGTTGTCGTCAAAGAATGTCCACATGATTTCAGTGCTCTGTTATCGAGGAGATCTTTAGCACTTTCTCGATGGGCATGGAAATGCCATTCTGTCTGAGAAACAAACCCTAGAATAATCGAATACCTTTTCTAGTGCCTTCAACACTGCCACAAGGGGGAAAGTATTCAGAGAGACATAAAACCATCCAATATTTTTGTATTATATGATGGAGAACCCTCTTCATGGATTATTAAACATGGAAATTTGGATCTATCGATTTCGAAAGGTATGTTACATAAACGTTCTTTAAAGATTAATTTGTAAAATTTGCAGTTTTTTTGTATGCTCATCAGTTCTGAAGTTATTCGAAGATTAATTTGAAAACTTTGCAGTAACTTTTGGTATACTAATAAATTCTGAAGTTACAGGTCACAGATTAATTTGAAAATTTAGCAGCTCCTTTTTGTATACTCATAAACTCTGAATTTAAAGGTTAAAGATTAATTTGAAAATTTTGCAGTTCTTTTAGTATCGTCATCAATTTGGGATTAACTGCATGGTTTACCTTTAATGTTCTTAAGTGATCCATTTTCTTTGGAAAAATATTGATAGATTCTTTATTTTGGATAAAATATTTTCCAGGGAATGAAATTGTAGTACATAGGACGTGGGGACATTGGGATATTCTGCTCCATAGATGTTGTGCAAAGATGGCTACTCCTACGAGTTCCATATATTGATATATGGAGCTCGGGAGTGGTGTTGTATCTTCCTCTGTGCGGAAAGACACCTTTCGATGCTAAGCATGAGGACGCCAAGAGCATGGATAAAAAAAATACAAAATATAGAGCCAGATCTCAGTAGCGGTGTATGGAGTTTCATATCTGATTCTGTGAAGCAACTCGTTCTGTGAAAGACTGCACACAACGATTTTCTTTCTATCAAATCTCGAGTGAGTTATTCTTTTCTTTGGATTTTGTTGGTATGCAAACTTTGTTTGTGAATGGAAATTAGGGTCTTATACATTACAATATTCAAAAGCGATGATTGGGATGATGCAGGCCATCTTTGGATTGTGAACAATATAGAGACGGAGGTGGCTACGAGATCCACCACCAACACAGATATCGGTTCAACTACCACTGGGGCCAATGCAGACGACCATTGAATGCCATACTGATCAGAGTGATTAGAGAGCAAGAAAGACGGTGTGTTAATTTGTAAGAATGAAGACTTTTTATAGCACACATATATAATATATATACCGCCGCCTCTTGAGGTTGATAAATTATGATAATAGGTGAAGATAATGATTATAGCAATTTGAAGGTGGCATGCTATAGTCAAGGATTACGAGGATAAATAAAGATATTATCTGGTTGAATTATTTTGAATGACTCCCACGTTTCAAACTGGTTGGAGGATTCTGTGTAATTTTTATATCATTGTAGATCTACTTTTATTAGTCCCTGCCTCTGGCATAGCAGGGATTATAGCATTCGATTTATCGTTGACTGGATATTAGTTCTTCAGTTGAACATAAATTTTGAGTGTTTAAGTAATTTTAACCAAAGTTTATTGCTCGCGATTTCGGTCCAAAAAATTTTAACCAAACTTTCTATTTCACCCTCTTATTGCAAGCATCTCTTGCCCCGATGTGATTTTAGTGAGGGCAAGTTATTTTAACCTAAGTTTTTTCTTGCACGTGGTTAAAATCTTACGCTGGATAACTCTTACGCTGGATGTTCTAGTTTATGGATGTTCTGGTTTATACATATGCTTAGGCATGTTATCCATCTGTCACTATGCAGACTCAACACTACTCGATGCATCAACACTTGGATTTCTCGTTGGATGAAACCTATCCGGGATCCTTTGTTCTGTGTGAAAACTCAGAAGGTTGTGTGTCTGTCGTTCTTTCGTGAGCGCATTTCTTTCATTTTCTGGCTGGCTAGATCTATAAGCGGTATCTCGGGGCACAAGAGTGTGAATGAACATCTGTATCAGATTCGTTTCACAGACCCCTTAATCTGCAAAACAGACAACACTGAGTTTTGGTTTGAAAATTTGAGAGTGTGAATTGAATTTGTCATTTGAGATTGAGATTATCAGTAGTGGGTGAGGTCTAGTGGAGCTACCCTGCATCTATTATTAGTATAAAACAGGATGGCCTGGGATTTTGGGGTTTTGTGACACGAGAATTGGGTATTAATTTGTATTAAGTAGTCATACAAGAGGACAGCGGAAGAGCATCAGGGGGATGGAGAATCGGAGTTAGTCCGTGGAATCCTGTGATTCCCATGGATATTTAAATAATAATCATGCAGAGTTTGATAAATTGGCTGAGGCCCTGTGGATGGGTTGGTGTGCTTTAGCCTGAAACCCCATCTAACTGTTTATTTAATGAAATGATTCTGTAATTGCTTCTGTTTAGCTGGTTGGACAGTTAGTTACAGCCGCTTCTGATGTAATTCAGTTGAGGGTATTGTTTTTTTATTGTTTTACGTTATCATCTCTGTTTTCCATTGCATTCTCAGGAATAATATAGTAAATAGTACTAGTGTTATGTTAGCCTATTCTGCAGTGAACAGTTCTCACATTTTGTATAATTTTTCCATGCATGATTTACCTACCAAAGTTGACTGTTTTTCAACATTTCTTTGATTACCTGCCATCATGAGGTTCTTCTGCAGTAAGCAGTACCAATGATAGCAGTGCACCATTTCTGTCCTCTTCTTGCAGAGGAATTCATGAATAAATAGTGTCCTTGAAGATTGCAGCAGAAGTGCTCATAACCTGATAGTCCGAGTCTCTCAGAATGCCCACTGTAAGGCGAAGGATTTGGGCCGCATCAATTGCAATTGCCTTTGTGTGCACACTACATTTCCTAGTGTTCGGCCACAGAGAAGATTGATAGAATATTGCCTGCGATAAACTAGTTAAGGAGGAAGGGGTTTCACTTCCGAGATCTTAACCCTGGAGCGAGTTGGGGAAGCAGGGTCGATGTCGTCCCTGAGCAGGGAGCTTGTGTTCCTAATCTTGCAGTTTCTGGATGAGGAGAAGTTCAAAGAAACAGTCCATAAGTAAGCAATCAATCATTTACCAACTCTTAACTCTTTTGTAACAAAATCGGTATGGGCTTCGCAGCTTTTCTCATTTCTTCTACCCTGTACCTAAACTTATATGGTAAAAGAACATAAACAAAACTTGCTATTTTTCGGCGGTAAAATGCAGGGTTTTGAAGCGAATGTCAATTAACTGAATATAAACCTATGCTTTTCTCTGCTTTTATCTATCTAAGAGGAGATAGGATTAATACAGAGATATCCGTTTGCTATTATTTTCAATCTTTGGCATAAGATTAATGTGTCCAAAGCTTTGAAGCTCAAACCTGTAAGTTGTTGGATGGAGACATTTTTCATACCAAGTTCTATATACATGCTGCAGACTAGAGAAAGAATCTGACTTTTACTTCAACATGAAATATTTTGAAGATCAAGTCCAGGCTAGAGAGTGGGATGAAGTGGAGTGGTATCTATCTGGTTTCACAAAAGTTGATGACAATCGATATTCCATGAAAATCTTGTTTGAGATTAGGAAGCAGAAATATCTTGAAGCTCTGGACAAGTGAGTCGTGTCCTCCTTCTGTAGAACAAGTGTAGGAATTAGTGTTTTGTTTGGTTTTCATGTGAATGTTGTTGGATAGTTCAGTTCTAATTGCTGCTTGGTTATATTGTCCAGGCAAGATCGAGCAAAAGCTGTGGAAATACTGGTGAAGGATCTTAAAGTATTCTCTTCTTTCAACGAGGAACTTTACAAAGAGATCACACAGCTTCTTACTCTGGATAAATTTAGGTCCATGCAACCAGCTGCTTCTCCTCTGTTATTTTATCTATTTAATTCGACTAAAAAGTAGTCTTTATTGTACATTGATCCGCCTGGAAACCTATCATCCATCATTTTTTCTTCCTGAAATATGAGTAAAGAGGGATTTTTCACTTAACATGCGAAAATTCAATGCCTTGCCTTATTCTTTGTGGTGTTTTAGTCTGTGAGAAGTCCTGAGACCTTGATTGGTTACACTTGCAGAGAAAATGAGCAGCTTTCTAAATATGGAGACACAAAATCGGCTCGGAATATTATGTTGCTGGAGCTCAAAAAGTTGATTGAAGCTAACCCTCTTTTTCGAGACAAGTTGGCATTTCCCAGTCTTAAAGCTTCACGGCTCAGAACGTTAATAAATGAAAGGTCTAGTAGGATATCTTGCTTGGCAAAATTATCCATCCCTTATAACCCCTGCCCAGAACCATGAATATGATATCAAAGTTCCAGTCGGAATTTATGAGGGGTGGGTAATTTTAATCATTTTGTCCTATGCGTTGAGGCATTATGATTTCTAACTGTATCTTCTGAGTTTCTATTTGTGGTGTTTGGGAGTTTTTTACGTACTTTGGATGACTTTAATATGGATGTATGAGGTTGAAACTCTCCCAGTAGCCTATGGAAAGTGAAATGAAGTCGAAATGCTATATTTTTTAAAAGGAATTGATCATGTATGATGCAAAATGTAAAATCACTTCTGATTTTTTTTTCAGCCTCAATTGGCAGCACCAGCTTTGCAAAAACCCTCGACACAATCCTAATATCAAGACCCTATTTGTTGACCATGCGTGTGTGCCTTCGAATGAAGCTCGAACTCCTCCTGCAAATAGTTCTCTTGTTGGTGCACTTTCGAAAGGGGGTTCATTTCCTGCTGTTGGTGCACATATCGTAAGTCATGACTACATTAGTTCAGAAATTAATTCCTGTAACTTGTAAATAATTTTGTCGGTTGAAAATTTCTTTGTCCTGGAATTAGCCATTACTTTAACATGCATTCAACTATATTGCAGAGTTACTGTCAATCTAACATGCGTTATAAAATTTTGACTGCAGCCATTCCAACCTGCAGCCACTCATCCAAGTGCCCTTGCAGGATGGATGGTGAATTCTTTTCCTCCAGCTCCACATACTGTAGTGGCTGCCGCACCGTCTTCTCTGGTTTCACAACCACATCCAGGTGAACTGAGATGACCGTATTTTGTGTAGTAGATTAAGTTCCATATTTTGGTTTGCAAACATGTGGTAACATGCTTGACTTTAGGTTTTGCCCAGAAAGAGAGATGAGAAAAGATAGCATCTTTCTCAAAGATGATGAGCGTGCCAATATTTAAATAGGATGTAAAATTTTAATTGGTTTTTTGTTAAATGACTTCAGCTGCTTTGCTAAAACACCCAAGGACTCCACCCACCAATAGTAATCCCGGATTGGATTATCAATCTACAGATTCTGAACATCTTGTGAAATGGATTCGTCCTGGTCAAACTGATGAGGTATGGGCACAGGATGCAACAGTTTACGCTTTGAGATAGCATCCTTTCTCAAATTTGTCTCTGGGTAACGGAGGAGTTCAGCACGTATTGAAATGTTGCATAAATTGTTTTCTTCTGTAGCTTCCTTAGCTTTCATTGTGTCTTGGCTAAGATTCCAACGTTATAAAGGTGTTTGTTGGTTACGTTTGTATTGGGAATATTTGATGTAATTATTGATAGATTGTACTGGCTACTGAGTCTTCTGTTAAACTTTTCTCAACTTTCAACGAGTGGCGTTGGAGGACTATAGAGATCACTCACCTATGTGTTAGTCAAGCACATGCACATACACAGACTTAGAGCTGCTAGATGGGTTTCAGTAGTGTGTTAAGTGTCTTTTGTTATTATGGAAATCACTAAACTGTGTGTTAGTGCACATGCACACACACATACTCAGAATTGCTTTATGGGTTTCAGCAGCGTGTTAAGGGTGTTGTGCTTTTATTCCAAGATATAGCTAGACTTATTTTCATCTCCATTCTGTAATTGTAGGTGTCCTATCCAGCTTCAATTCATCCTCCCAACATGTACCTGCAAGAAATTCCTAAAATTGTTTCAAGAACATTTAACCAGGGTTCATATGTTATGAGCATGGATTTTCACCCACTGCAACCAACGATACTACTAGGTGATCTATCTCTAATATCTGAAATATTTTGCTCAATGTGGCCCCAAATATTCATTATATTGGGTGTGCACATTGATTTATCTGTATGTCAAAAGCGTCTCGTCTTTTAAAACTTGAGCAGTGGACTTATCTACCTTATCTGCCAGTTGGAACGAATGTTGGCGATATTGGAATTTGGGATGTTGGTTCACGTGAAAGATTGGCTGCCAGAGCCTTTAGTGTATGGGATATCTCAGCTTGCTCGATGTCACTGCAGGTATGCCCGTCTCTTTTATGGGATTACATTACTTTCTGTTATTTATTAATTATTGAAATTTGTTGGAGAAGCATAATTTCTGGCCTATTGGCTTCTTGGTGCTAAACCTGCTAATTCAAGGACTGATACCTCTTCCATACTGCACTGTCACAGCGTTTGTATTGTATTGTCCCTGCAGACCCCGGCAGGGACTACCGCTACGGCAATGGCTCCTTGTTCAATATACTCTCCATCATTATTCAACTTAAACAAGGAATAGTGTAAATATCCTAAATCCCCTAGGAAAATATTGTTTGAAAAGAACACTTAAGATGATTCTCGACGACTTTTGACTTATTTGGAGTATATGTATAAATGTTTTAGCATCTCATAATTAACCAATTGGACCACTATCTACATTTAGTCCGTGGTTCCAACACACATTTCATGGAACGTGCCCAGCCCAACGACAAAATCTGTAATCATTGTACCTGTTTAATTAAAAATTTTATTTTTTTTTCACTTTCCTAATATGGAATCTAAACAAAAATTTTCAGCATATACGTTCAAATAAAATATTTCTAGCATTGTTCCCAACACAAAAATGGATCTACAATCCCCTCTTTATATATAACAAATGAAAAATCAACTATTTAAATATTATATAAATAAATGAATGAAAAACTTCAACATTTAATTATATAAAAATTAATGAAAAAAAAAATTGAATTAATTTTGTTTTTTAGTGTTATTGTTCAAGTGAGCATCCATATATTTTAATGTTAGATGTACCAGAGATTAGAATCAAATCTCCTTGAGGTTTGCAAAACTTTCTTCAAAATTTGCCTGAAAATAGAAATCTTCATTCTTAAAATTTGATCCCTCATAATTTTCGAGTTAGATCTGAAGGTTTAAATTTAAACTCTATGTTAATTTTATGTTTTCAAGAATTTTAATTTTATGTATTTTATTTTTTGTATTTAAAAAAAATATATATATTTTAGTTGGATAATTTAAATATAATTAGTATTAAGTATTTTTATCTATTAAAAATTTAAGCTGGTTATATAATAAGGTCTGAAAAATAGTAATTAAATTGAAATTATTTTACAATATTTAAAATTAATTTAATAAAAAATAAAAATATCTAGTACAATTTTAAAAATTAAATTATTATTTAAATTATTTAAATTTATCAAATTCTCTTTAAGCCAATGAATATATTAAATATAAAAAATGGTCTTTAAATTATATTAATAAACATCTTATTACATTAATAAATTTAAATATTAACATTTACTTATTTTCAAAACTTTGATATATATATAAAATAAAGAATGCAATTGCTTATTGCCCACTAATCTTTTATTTGGTTTAAAACACTGACTGGTAAGTATGCACGTTTCCTATGAGAGGACCCCAATTTCGTGGACCAAAATAAAAATAAAATAATAGAGGTGGATATGGTATTCACATGCCTAATCTCCACTTGACGTTTTATACACTTACTCAACTATCATTGCAACTTCGCAAACGGATAATATAAATTTATAAACAAATCAAATAGCGAGATATATATATATAGTTATTTGAAATGCTCAAGAGCCTATTACTAAAATACATTTCTATCGGAAATTCAAAAATCAATTCTCCTTAACACTCTAATCTTTTAAATAATCTAATAATATTTCCTAAAAAAAAAGACATTCATTTTTAAATTATATAAAATATAACCTATATATTTTAAATATATATTAATTCTTTCTTTACAAGATTCTTATTTATTATATTATAAATATAAGTAAAGACATTGCAAGCACAATTCACTCCATCCATTCTCTCTTTAAAAGGATGTGTTGATATTCATTTTTAAATTATTAATAATAATTTTGGACTTGCGATCTCTTGAGACCTCTACAGCTTGGATGAGTAAAATAATCATTTTAAGTATTAAAAAAATCATTTTTATTGTGTTTAGAGGTGTATTTTAAAGTGTGATATGAGGGAATTGGTCATTCTTTCTGTAATGTGTGATATGAGGAAATTTGTATTTTTTTTATATGAAATTTTAAATAAATTATTTAAATAAAAAATAAATGAAGATTATTATTAAAAACTCAAAATGGAATATAATATATTAGAGAATTTAAAATTAAAGTTTTGTTATAGTTAATATATTAATTGTATGGTGACATTAAATAGTATCGAGAGTGGTAAAGTTTCATATTTCAAAACTCACTCTACATAAAATTTAGAAGTAATAAAAATTAATATAAATTTAGAGAAAAATAACACAATTAAAAATAAAAATAAAAGTCTTATATTTTTACTTTTGAGAATGAAGATGTATAATTCTTTTATTTTTAAAACTATTTTAACATGGGGCTTAATAAATAATTTGAATATCCATGTTAACTAATTTATTTCAATATCAATCTCGTATAAACCTGTATAGAGGAAAAAGTTAAAATAAGTGTTTCAATGTTCATGTTCAATATAAACTCTCTCTCTCTCTCTCTCTCTCTCTCTCTATATATATATATATATATATATATTCATAAAGCATCCATGGACACTTTTTTATAAACAACAATGAATGTCTTTTTTCTTTTAAAGTATTGATGGATATCCTAGCTACCCATCTCATGGAAAGGACTTTATCTAAGTCATTGATTTTTTAATTATTTGCATGCCTCTTGGCCTTACCAACATGGATTCTACCACATGTGTCTTATCCACATCATTCTCTGCATAGTCCATGTTAAAGTTCATGGATTCTACCACATGGGTCTTATCCACATGTTGTAGTTGTTGGAACACCCTCCAAAATTTTGGACTACACTCAAATTTCGGAGCCTTCTTTGGTATTTTCCTTAATTGTTGCAAACACTTAAGCTTACTTCATGAGATTCCTTAGAGTTCTTTGGCTCCTTTCCAAGTTCATCATGAGTCCATCTCTCTTCCCATACTTATCCATTTTTAGAAAATCTTCTCGACCAGGCAACCTAGCTTCACCAAGTCTCGACTGAGCTGCATACTCTATAGTCTTAGCCCTCTTATATGTGACCTTGTTGACGAGAACTGTGCAGTGTGTAGTCCTGACTTTCTAGGGCTATTGTTCTGTGCAATTCCGTAATCCTGCAACCTCCCTTAACCTCTAGAATTGCGCAGTTGTGCCTCCCAGTTTGCCTTGAACTATGCACTTCGCATCTTCAACCCTCAAGCCTTTTCCTTTCTTGTTGACTTGCGTAGTGCATAGAAAGCCCAACCTCTCTTGGTCTCCAAAACTGCGTAGATGCTTCCTCTAATGTCCTTCCCTCAGTTACAGCTCACTACCTCGAGAAAATGTGTAGTTCTGCTCTCTAAGCCTCCCAGGTGCCTAGTCCCCTTTGCCTCTTGAAATTGCAGAGTTTGTCCTCCCAAGGCTCCATCATGTAGCCTCCACTACCTGCTTGAACTACGCAATTTTGTCCCTTAGTGGGCACTGCACAATTATTTACCTCAGTGAGGACTATGTAAAAATATCCCTCAGTCTGGCCTGAGTTGTTCTTTGCATAATCTCAGTGATCATACTCTCTTCCTATCTCTTGGAACTGCGCAATGCATAGTCACTGGACCCTTTCTCCCAGTCTAGGACTTGTCTCGGGCTCAATTCATGGATAATAATGCATTATCTTAGACTAGGGAGTTTTTGGATTGATGTCACCCCGCCATGAGTGAATTGCAGGAATAGGTACTCTATTAAGTCATGCCGAGATGATGAAGAAGGAGAAGGAGGAGGGAAGCATGCCTAGAGACTCTCTTGGAGTTGAACTCACAAGTGGATCTATCAAGTGCGAGCAAAGGGACCCACGTTTACAACTACCATCCAAGACTTAAGATCATTGAAGACCCTGCATCACTAGTCTATGCAAAGGAGAAGAGAAATCATATCCAAGAAGACATCTATCACTTAGCAGCAATAATGACTTGACATCACCACATCATCAAGCCAGTCCATGTCAACAGTGTTATGTCAACTCATGTCATGATTTTTCAAATGCCACATCACTATTGGGGACCATGTGTATTGTATTCAAATGTATTGTAAAGTGGAAGTCCAAACGACACACATGAATATGAAGAGTCATATAAGTTGAAAATTCATAAGAAGTTGAATAGTCATGAGGTTAGTCAAAGATTCACAAGGGGGAAGCATCACCCATTGGTTATATGTACCCCCTCATTGTATGAGCAAATGACTTTTCACCTTGGTTCCTCCTGCAAGGCATTAGAGAGATTAGCTATTTCTTTGAGGAGCAAGGAGTGGCTCCAATGTCCCATTATTGGGGCTAGTGATGTACATTGTAAACATGTGTCTTCAACCTTTGACTTAATAATAGAAGCATTTCAAGGCCAACATGTTCTTCATGCATGGACTATGAATGTTTGTAGGACTATTCTGTGGACATTTGTATTTCGTGTTTTCTTTCACATATTATACTAAGATAGTTGAACTATTTCAGTTATTTTAGTGCTTATCTTATTGAGAATGTGTTGTAATGGTTGTTATCGTTGTCACATCTTTGTGTACTATTTTGTAGGATACTATACAAATATGTCCTTGTTTATTGGTTGTAACAATCATCGCATCCTCTCTGGACTATTCCGCTAGATGTTAGATAGGTCCTTCTGGTTCATGTGTGTCTCTTCCTAGGCAGTAGTATTACCTCTCACTCAGAGGCTCACTTTAATCTCCCCCTTTGTAGTAGAATAACCTCGACATAGTTACACTGCACACTCACCAAGCACACTCCCCTTGTTTTTTGAGGACACCATCGCATCAGTCTCTTGTGCTGATAGCTAGAGCGAAGGAAAATATTTAAGGATTTGGCAATCGGGCCTTTATACTAGATGGGAATCCTACACTAAATGGTGAGGACTAATGGGAACTTCATATCAGGGAGATTTCTTAATGTTGGTGGGTCCAATGCTATCAACATTTTTGGTGCTAGAAGGAGGGTCGCCAGTGTTTTATGGCTGATAGACTCACTAACCCCATCATTCCATTATCTAGTCAAGGAAACAACATTCAATCTAGCTCCCCTACTTGTTATTTTGAATTCGGTGACTCTTCTCAACCCATGCCTTAACGTGAAATTCCATACACTCAGATCCAGGCAATTTGCCCCATCACCTATCAATTTGCAAAAACTTTTGGATTGATTCCAGGAGTAATCCATCTTCAATATTCTCCAAATAAGAACAAGACCACCCCCATAGGGATAATAGTCTCATCCATTGAAGAAGTAGTCCTTTCCACTCTTGAAGAATTAGCAAACTCTGTGGAAAAGGATGAAGAGCCTCCACTCTTTCATGAATGTAACGGAGTTAACATATTACTCCTAGGTGTAGCTTTCAGTGGGACAGACGGGGAAGAAGAAGAAGAGGAGCAAGAGCCATAAAATTTGACAAAGAGGAGGAGGAAAATGAAGAATAAGATATGGTAGACCAAACTCTAGATTGGATGACTCAGGGCCCACTCACATTTCTGGGTGTCTTGCATAAGATTCCAAAGCATTTAGAGAAGTTGTTAACGAACTATGACCCTGATAAGACAGTGAAGGATGAAGACCATCTGGATAACTTTTACCTACATCTGCAAACACTTGAGATACGTTACAATGATGTTGGATGAAAACTCTTTCCATGTACCTTGGATGGTAGAGCAGTTGTATGGTATCACAACCTTCCTCCAAACTCCATCCAAAATTGGAGGGGGTTCAAGAAGATATTTCTTTTAAAGTTTGTTGATGGCAAGATCCCTTCCATGTTATTAAAATAACTGGGTAATCTTAAGATGGAGAAAAAGGAAAAAGTGAAAGATTTCAACTAGAGGTTTAACCGAATCTTGAACAAATTTATGGAAAATAAAAAACCTCATGAATTCATCACCATAGATTACTAAATCTCTACCTTTCCAGCAAGTATTATGCAGTTTTCCAAGCGAATTGTGAAATAGACATGAACAAAAAATTACGAAGAGGCTATCGTTTTTTGAGAAGGACTTGTGTTCTATTAGATTCATCTCAGATGATGAACTAACAAAATACTCCAAGCACACAAGTAAGAGGTCTCAGGCCTCTATCAATAGGGCTACAGATAAAAAATCAACTGATCTTGAAAGCATGACTTGTCTCGTGAAGTCCCTAACCACTGAAATGGAATAAATCAAACAAAGGACAAGTGAGACTACTATGAGAAGCAATCCCCCCAAGTACCTATTTAGAAGGAGTACAAATTCTAGCAGTAGTCGTATCTAGCTGGAAAAGTCTTTGAAGAGTTCCAATGATATCATAAATATCAATAAAATAGGCACGGTTTCATATTGCATGTTTCATCAAGAGCATCATTTAGAAAATATATGCCCACAGTGGAACCAACTCATGAGAAGGATGGTTTCACAACTTGTTGATTCAGTCATGGCCGAAGAGCAGACTAAGCCTGATGAAGAGAACGAGGAAGTCATTGCAGTTGATGAAGCTCCAAGTGTTGGGCATGTACTGAACATGTTTAACTACATTCTCACAGCCCAAAAGAGTAATGTTGATAAGCAACCTTCAAGTGACGGTCCGGCCAAAAAGAAAAATAACGGATAAAACCTAATAAGCCAAGGGTCGACCACCATAATTGACTTTTTGAAGAAAAAATTCAAAGAAAACTTGTTAAGGAAAAGCAACCCACCAGCTAACTCAACATAAAACACTCAGAGAAAGTCCGAGAAAGTAGTTTCAACGAAAACTGTTTCCAACAACAGTAAGGATAGAACCATCCATGTTGAAAAGTGCAACTAGGTTTGGTCTTCACAATGACATGTAATTATGATTTTATGTAATGATATGTAAAGAAGAAAAATAAAAATATTGTATTGCTTGCTTCATGGGTTTCATGAGAGAGATTTTATTTTTGAGTCAAGACTCCGATTGAGAGTCTAGGAATTATTTTTCATCTAGTCATAAAATATTAGAGTCAATTTCATGTAATGGAGAAATGTTACACTTTGTAAAAGGTCAAACTTGTCGATGTAAAGTATCCTCTAAGACCTTGTCACTTATCCTCTTCAAGTCGGCCTACAACGATGGAAGAACATACTAGAGGAATTCGGCCTAATCATTAGTGATCATGTCAGCCTAAAGGACATGTGTTGAGTTGTATATATAGCCATACTTGGCCTCACTTAGAGGCAAGAAACTCAAGAAGAATTAGGTCAAGAAGAAGTACAAAAAAGAGGTCAAGTAAAAGTGTGAAGAAGAGGCTCCAAGAAGAAATGCGAAGAAGGGGTAACAAAGGAAGGATTATTCTGGGCATAACGAAGGAGAGTTTCTTCTCGGTGAGTGAAGGAGAGTTTCTTTTGGGTTAGCGAAGGAGATATTCTTCTGGGTTAGTGAAGGAGATTTTCTTATGGAGTAAGTGGAGGAGAAGTTTCTTCTGGAGATAGCGAAGGAAGGGTTCTTCTAGAGTACTTGTTCTGGGTGACCGAGGTAGAGATTAGAGACCAATATTCTCTAGGAAAAGTCGAGAAGACACACTGTGAAGGATAGAGGTCGAATTTCTCTAGAGGAAGACAAGGAGAGCAGTTAGAGATCAAGAAGAAAGTTGAGGAAGGGGAGAGGAAGAGAAACAAGGTTAGTGACAAGGTTCTTGGGAGGATACTAGAGTCAAGGGTCTTTTTCATGGTCATGGTCTTGGTACTCATCAATTGAATATCTAGAAGAATCATTTTGATCGGGTTTTCCTCTCAAAGAGGTGAGAAGTTTTGGCCCTCACTAACAAGCCTACATACTATGTCACTTGTGTTTTATTGTGCATATTGGTAATTTTCTTGATGAAAAAACGACAATAATGTATATCACAAGTAAATGTATATCAAAAGCAATTATGAGGCAGAGGAATCTTTTAACTATTCATACCATATATTTCTCAACATGGTATCAGAGCTAAGGTGTTGAAGTCAATAAGGGGAATTCAAGCAAGTAGACACATAATAATCGATCTTCAAAGAAGGATCAAAGCAAGTCAAATAACACCAAGTGAGATATTCATCATACCAAAACCCTAGATTGAAGAAATATACTCTAACAAGAGTCTTTAAATGATCTCCAAGAAGGAAGTAGGAAGAAAGAACAAAACCCAAGAAGAACTTCCGAGATCATCACTCATACATCATCAAAGGAGTATAAGCTCTTCAAAACTAATAAATTCTAGATTGAGAGGCAATCTTCTCTTTATTGAAGCAAGGATCTCATTTAGAAGAAGATCATCCTAAAGAAGGCGGTCTTCCCTTGTCAAAGTAAGAACCTTCTTAAAAGGATCATCATCTTAAGCAACAAATTCATCATCATTATCAAGTTGAATATTCTATCTTCATAAGTAAGTACCTTTTTCTTATAATCTACTATAGTAAAAACGACTTCATGTTTCAAGGAGAACCATAAGCTAGTTGGGATATCAAACTTCCTTGTATGGAAAAGAATGATAGACATAGTCCTCGAAGTAAATGAAGTCATTGATCATATCCATGGAAAGGTCTCCCAACCATCCAAAGAACCATCACCATCTAAACACATGAAAAGGGATCTAAAGGCTCAAAGGATTCTTAAGGAGTCTAACAAAAATCCTCTCATTTCCTATGTAACTGAGTTGGACACATCTAAAGAGATATATGATGAGCTGGTAGAAATTTTCTCTCAAAGCACGAAAGAAAAGACCATATCACTTAGATATGATCTATATAAATTGAAGGCGTCAAAGAATGAAGGGATATCTTCATGCGTTTCAAAAGTATCTCAAACAAAAGGTCAATTGCGAGATCTAGGAGAGATGGTATCTAAAACAGAAATGATCTTTGTTATTATAAATGCATTGACTGATGAAAAAGGTAATCTTATATCTACTAAAGAAGAGGAATCTATCCCATTCATCAAATTATGGTCTCTATGAAAGGCAGAAGAAGATAGGTTTAAAACATAAAGTGAAAAGAGATTAGATAAAAGGGATCAATTAGTGACAAAAATAAAAGGGAAATTTGGAAAGTTTGTTCCTCAAAAGAAAAGGAAGAACATGGCTAAGTAAGATGCTATGGATGCTAGGAACTTGGGCACTATAGAAGAAAATGTCCTAAACATAAGGAGCGCAAGAGAGATAGGGAAGAAGACCATATTACTGAGGAAGTGAAAGAACCTGAGGGAAAGAAGCTTAAGAAGGAAGAAGTAACAGATCTCTACTATGACTGAGATTATTTTATTCATTAGAAGGTACTCTCCACTTGTAATTTATAAATAGGAAGTAATGTAAATAAGATAGAATGCATCAGACTAGAAAATAACATCGTGATAGAAGCATTAGAAGGAAGAGCTATTGACATGGGAAGCAAAAGGAATGTCTAGAATAAATTCTAAGGAATAAGAGCTCTTGGAAACCTCATTGAAATCTCAAGTAATACTTATAGAAAGAAGTAGAGGTCATCATCGACTGGGATCATCATACAATATTCAATAAGGAAACATATGTTGGGTGAGGTTATGATAAATCCTCAAGTTTCTCTTATAAGATCCTTATAAGAGGATTCATCGATCTAGAAAGAAAGAAATTGTTTCATCGGGAATTCCAACTCATGGGATTCAAGGGATGATTGTATGATGACATAACATCGAAGCAAGATAAAACTCGTTTGTTCAGAAGAAGATACTACAAAAATTTTGGATGACCCAAAGGAAAGATGATGTATGTACGCCTACATATATTATTATGAAAGTCATGTCATATGGTTGCAAATAATATGGATCACTAGTTCCATCTTGGGAAACATGATCAAAGAAAAAGGGGATTTCCTCCTCTGAAAGATTGCAGAAAAGCATAAGTCACACTAGATGAAATCAAGTTACATAATATGTTCTCAAATGAATCATGAGGAAGTTGGCTACAATTAAGAAACTCTAATTGGAATCTCCTGGGAATGAAGTGCGTTAAAAGAAAGGAAGAGATCGTAAAATATGCAACAAAGGTAGAAGGCATTCAACATCCGAGACCAAGAAGAGTTGACTGGAATATCTCCTAGAAAGATATGAAGACTTTGATGAGAGTAGGAAAAAGATGGAGACCCTTGACAATGGATATGTTTGGGATATGTGTCAACATGCATGTAGGATGATGATAGCTACAGGAAGATGTCATGATCAAAGACCATCACAAAGGTAATTTTTTATTTAAGTGTTAATTTTGTATTTTTAAACTAATATCTATATGGGCTTATGTACGACTACGAAAGGGAAGATCTGGATGACCTTTATGAAGACCATATAGAAGGGTGTAAGATCCTTTGGAAATTATGGCATGAAGAAAGAAACATGTCACGAATCAAAGGAAGATGGGAAAACTAATGAATCACTTTATGATGAAAGGAATGAGGACATGAATGACTCATGAATGAAAGTGATGGATGGTTTCTTCCCTATGAAGAAGTCCCAAAATATGAAGACTCCATAATGAAAAGTAAATTTATGACATCAAAGGAAACATCTCTTCAATCAATTGGTTACTCCATGATCTCCGCATGAGGAGTTGTTGTAAGTCACTAGTTAAGAGGGATCCTGAAAGGAAGTTTCTTACTTGGAAAAAACTTAGGAATTCCTAAGAAAAGAGGGAGCTTAGGCACATTCCTTTAGTAGGAATCAATACATTCCTTTATTGGAATATGTCCTCCCTATCTAAGAGGGAGAGTTACACACATCATTCTGGTCTTCACCTGGGAAGACAAAATGGAGGATTGGGTAATTATTTAGCATCTGATACTCTTTGAGGATGAAATAGGGCATCCAATAGAAGAGTATCCATGGAGTACCGATATTCTTTGATGGATGTGGAGTCCAAGATAACAATAGTCCTCATGAAATACACACTAAGTACTCGGGTAGGGGATGTTCCAAGAGAGACAATTATGAGAGTGTCTATAAATCATTAGTCTCACCAGCATTGAGCTCAGATTTTGTGGAGAGATGGAGTTGTTAGTCAAGCCCTTGCTATGTGACAATGTTGTTTGATATGATGTTATAAAAATGAGTCACTAATTTAAATTCTTATTATGAGAAATTCTTTAGATTGAGAATGACCAAGTGCCATTATGAATACCTCCCTAGTTAAGAGGGAGTGTTGAAACATGTAACTAGGTTCGATTTTCATAATGACATGTAATTATGATTTTATGTAATGAGATGTAAAGAATAAAAATAAAATATTTTATTGCTTGGTTCATGGTTTTCATGAGCAAGTGATTTTATTTTCTAGTCAAGACTCCTATTGAGAGTCCTTGGGAATTTTTTTCTCATCTAGTCATAAAATGTTAGTGTCATTTTCATGTAATGGGAACATGTTACACTTTGGAAATGTCAAACTTGTCCATGTAAAGTATCCTCCAAGAACTTATCACTTATCCTCTTCAAGATGGCCTACAACAATGGAAGAACTTGCTAAAAGAATTCGGCCTAACCACTAGTGATAATGTTGGCATAAGGACATGTGTTTAGGTGTGTATATAGCCACACTCGTCCTCACTTAGAGGCAAGAAAATTCACAAGAACTCGGTAAAACAGAAGTACGAAGAAGAGTTCAAGTAAAAGTGTGAAGAAGAGGTTGCAAGTAGAAGTGCGAAGAAGGGATAAAAAATGAGGGATTCCTCTGGGCATAACGAAGGAAAATTTCCTCTAGGTCAATGAAGCAGAGTTTTTTTTTGGGTTAGTGAAGGAGACATTCTTCTGGGTTAGTGAAAGAGAGTTTCTCCTAGAGTCAGCAAAGGAGAATTTTCTTCTGGAGATAACAAAGGAAGGATTCTTCTAGGGTACTTTTTCTAGGTGACTGAGCTAGAGACTAGAGACCAAGATTCTCTAAGGGAAGCCGAGAAGAAGTAGTGTTAAGGATAGAGACCAAGATTTTCTAGAGGAAGCCAAGGAGAGTAGTTTGAGATCAAGAAGAAAGTCTAGGAAGGTAAGAGGCAGAGCATCAAGGTTAGTGACAAGGTTCTTGGGAGGATACTAGAGTCAAGAGTCTTTGTCATTGTATTCGTACTCATCAATTGAAGATCTAGAAGAATAATTTTGATCTGGTTTTCCTCTCAAAGAGGTGAAGGTTTTGGGTCTAGCTGTCAAGCCTACATATTGTGTCATTTGTCTTTATTGTGCATATTGGTAATTGCCTTGATGAATATAACACAATAATAACATCATGAAGAAAAGACTATATGCTAAGAAGTAAAAGTATATAAAAAACAATTATCAAGAAGAGAAATAGTTTAACTATTCATACCCCATATTTCAATAGGACAGACCACCGTAATTGAATTGTTGAAGTAAAAATTCAAAGAAAACCTGTTAAGGAAAATAAAACCACTGACTAACTCAACACAAAACACTCAGAGCAATTCTGGGAAATTAGTTTAAATGAAAAGTGATTCCAACAATAGTAAGGATAGAACCATCCCTTCAGAAACCACAGAACAAGTTCCATCCTCGAACACCTCGGTAATTCTTCTCGCTATGGATTATAACATTGTGGATGATATGAAGAATGTTCGTGCAGACATGTCTATGTTCGAACTCAAAAATATCACGAGGTAGCAAGACATACTTCTGTGGGCACTTGGGAAAACCTCTTTAGGTAGTGCTACCTCTTCGGACAAGGGATCTAGTAAGTATCCTAATTATCTCGCATCTATACTTATTGCACTCACGATGGATGCAAACACACTATTCCTGCCATTCTTGTTAACATTAGAAATATTCAATTTTGATTTACACAATTGCTTGGTTGATTCAAGTGCATCGATGAATGTCATGCCATTATCTGTTACCAAGAAAATCAATGCTAAATGGGAAATGACAGATGCATAGATTATTTAGCTGGACAAAACTCATGTCCAAGAAATTGGTGAACTCAAAGATGTCATCATCTGCTTATCATTTGATGGACATTCCACCAATGCATCAAGATAGTGATTGTGGACATTCTGGAAGCATATGAAGTATTACTAAGTAGAGACTGGTCTAGCAAGCTTCAAGGGTACTTTTCCATAAACTAGTCATACTTATGGCTTCCATACTAGGGAAAAAATAATCAGATTCAGGTAGAATCAGAGAGATATATGAAACACATGATTACTCCCTTGAATGGTGTTGTCACCAAAAATGATCACCTAGCCATTTCTAAGTAGGTGGATTAAAATACACCACGTAGATTTAATTTTACCATAGTAAATCACTTTCACTATGGAAAATAGTTTAGTAAACCACTTTTCTTAAATTATTTTTTGATTTAAATAAAAAATCCCATCAGAATAATTAGATACATCATTATTTATTTAATTTTCTCTAGGAATGATTATTAAATCATTATTTGATACTTATTCCTTTTGACATTTGACTAAATCCCTTGGGAATATTTAAATAAATCATTATTTATTTGAATTTCCTTATTTACGTTATTAGAATAATTATTAAATCACTATTTAATAATTATTTTGATTTCACACATTTCTTGTTTCTTGTGAAATAATTAATAAATCATTTTATTTGTTAATTATTTCTATATAAATGTATTGAGCCATTTTAAATTCCTTTTCCCTCTCCAATAAATATCATAAAGTATTCCAAGTTGTTAGATCTGAATTTGGTTAATAATATTTTATTATTCTCTATTTTCGAGATCAACTCCATACTTTGCTATATAAAGGAGGGTTTTTTATTCATTCTTGACCATGATCATAATCATCGTCAACATTATCATCATTTTTCTTGAGCTCCCATTTTGAGTTATTCACTTTTGTTTGGGTTTTTCACAATGAGGGAGAAGATCATTTTTCTGAAGTGTCAAGGATATCAAAGGACACATCCCACGGAGGGGGTCTTACAGACCAATCTGTAGATATTCTTCACCAGAAGTTATCAATGAAATATTTGTTAATTCAAAAATTCTTTCCAATTGGGTTATTATATTGGATTCTTTATATTGTTTCTTTCAGTTTTGGGTTATATCTTCTTTTATTGTAGGTTTTCTATTTGTGTTTCAGATCTAAGACGACAACAAATATCAACTTGTTGCTAGGGTAACTTGTCACCTAGTGACTTAAGTGAAGTATTTTTGGGACACCTTCCAAGAATTTTAAAATTCTAACAAATGGTGACTCCAATGGGCCTTTAGTTACACATTTGTCGTTCAACAAATGGTGAATCCACTAGTGTAATAACAACGTTCTTGGGTGACTGGAGTTTAAGAAATTTCAGGGTTTTCTTTAGCTATTTTTTTCTCTCGGATTCTATTTATAGTATTAAACCATATTTTGTCAAATTTTCAGATTCTGTTGGATTTCGAGTCTTTTCCGAAGGTCATAGGTACTAACCAAGAAGGAGATAGAAAAATATGTGCAATATCTTCCAACCGAGACTGCCAAGAACAAAACACACTTTTTTCAGCCCCATAAGTGAGTTGCAGAGCACACTTTTTGGCTCCAAAACTACTTTTTCCTCGATTCTAGGTCAGTACCTGTGTTCTGGAAATTTTCTAGAATTTTTTCAATTTTTTTAACAGATTTGCTGAGAGTGTTGTCTATGGACTAGTTTGGGTACTTCATCTTTGTCTTTCAATTTCCCTTAGGCCTGGATCCACTTGATTTTTCTCTTTGAGGAAGGAAAAATACCCCTAGGATTTAGGATACAACACCACATTATTAGAAAGAGATTTGTTGAGTGAGGAGTCTAGGGTTTTCAACATTTTTAGCCACTGTTTTTCAGATTTGATCCATTACTTTTTAGATCTCTTGGATAGGTTTATTTTACCTTTTCTCCCTTTAGAGTTTGGGTTTGAATTTTCCCCCTTAGGATCCCCTTGAGCATCCCGGGTCTTTGAGCTTGACACCTGTACTTTGTAGCATTTTTCACTTCTGATTTTTTGCATTTATCAGCATCATTTACAGTAGATTAGAGCCTTAGATCCTAGTCCCTTGACATTATATCTTCTTGGCCTTGTTTTTGTGTCTTTGAGATGAATTTTTTCCTTCTCATGCCTAGTTTCTTAATATCCTTATGGGTGGGGTTTTGTGTGCTTGATTGGCTGTTTATTTTTCTATCATTTGCAGATTCATTTACAGTATTTCAACATTTTATTTTTAGTAGCATATGGAATTATGAAACATGAATAATTAAATCATCCACTTGACACAACATTTTCACACACTCACACATTAAGCGAATGTGAGCTTGGTTAACACCCCCAAGCCAAGACTTGAAACACTACACCTTAATAAATAACACACATAGATTAAGCCCACTTGGGCATCGGGGCCAAACAATATTTGTAGTGTAGGTGTAGGGTTGGTGGGGTAGGCTTCCAATAAAACCCATCAATCACTTTCATTGTGAAATAGAAGTTGACATATTAGGGAGACTAAAATCCTTCATCATCCCACGGTCAAAGTGAGAGTGCATCAGAAACTAGATTCAGTGGAGGTTAGACTAGGTCATCGTGTGATTTGTTCTCCTCGGGGCTACCCAACCCGTGGCAGGTAATTTCATGCGGCGGATTAATAACAAGAAGCTTAAGAATTAACCACCCCCCATGGGATGAAGGTAACCATAGTGACAAGTCTTAGGAAAACACCTTATAGGACTGGCTATGGGAAGTAGTTGGTCCTCTACCCTACCTTTCTCTCGAAAACTCTACTTGCAAGGATGAGATTTTGTCAAGTAAGAAGTTATTTGGGAGGCCATATGAAATAGTAGATCTAGGATTGTTTGAGGGTTTATATCACCTATAGGCTAGAGGTATTTTTATTTCATAGGACGAGTCTACTTGTATTAGAGTAACATCATTAAATAGCTAGTTTACACTTGGAACCACTACACTAGGTGTTTGCTTGCTATTTCTTTCTCTTTTATTCCTATCATTTCTCTTTAGTCTAGACACCACAATGTCTCCAAGGCATTTGTCATTTCGAATTCAAGGATTCACCCTCAATTCATGTTAGGCCATATAAACCCTCCCTGTCAAGTTAGAGTTCATCCTCCCAGTTCTCCATTAATTCATCATTCTAATTTTGATTTTGATTCTACTGATTCATCCCATTCATCCTTAGATTTCATGTCTTCTAAACCCCATATCGGCAACATGCTAGGCACAAATGTGGGTGTAGGAACCTAGGGTGGTAACTCAGGTGCTAACCAAGGTGCCCCCACTAGAGGAACCCCAACCGGTGTGGTCACACGAACTCCCTTACTTCCTTTTTTCATTCGTTTAAGTCTCCCAAATTTTAAACATACTATCAATGATCCTCTTCTCCACGATCCCACATGGCCATCAAAGCCTACTAAAATCCCCTTAGACATCCCAAAGTTTGAAGGTAATCCTTGAGAATATCCAACTAATCATGTTCTCTCCTTCCATATGTGGTGTTCATCCAATTCTAATACTGAAGACTCCATTCGTCTTCGGTTGTTCCAATGCATGCTCACTAGAGCTGCTGCTAAGTGGTATGTCGACTAACCTAGAGCAACCCATTCCACTTTAGTGACTCTTACCACAACCTTTCTTTCATATTTCTAGCTACCTCTTTATTATGATACCGGTACTAAACTTTTGACTTCTTTTCGTCAAACTTTTGCAACCCACCTTTCTGACCACGTTTAGGAATGGCATAGAAGGAGGAGTATAGTTAGATCTCTTGACTTCAAAGACTGATTCTATAAGGATTGGTTTCTTAGATATTTTTTGGGCCCCATTGCAAAATATGCCACATCAAAATTTCCTCAGTCTGAGGAAGAAGCACTCCAAATAACTATCAAATTTGATCTGATTTATGCCCAATCAGATTATGTTTACATTGTCATCCCCAATCTGCCTTGACCTCATGTTGCTAATGTGCCAGAGGCATCTCATGTTGCAGATGGAATATTTGGAATGATATCATACCCTCAACCATATTCTCCACCTCATATGATTTATGGTCACCGTCAGGGAGGGACCAGTTCCATGTACAATTATCCCTCCCACAATCCTCCACAAGGAAATCCTTATCCAGGTCCTAACACGCCATATGCATATCGCCCTCCACATCATCAGATTCCAAGGTCAGATGTTTCTCCTCCTATTTATACCAATGTTTCCCCATCTCTTTATTATCAGTGTGCACAACCTAACACTCTATCCCCTTCTACGCCAGTGCCCCAACCTCCCATGGCTGCTCCCCCTCTACCGCAACAACCACCTCCTCCACAAGGACAAATGTATGCTCATCAGAGTGGAACCAATCCTCCTAACCCTAAGAAAAGGAACAATGGGCACGGTAATAAGAACCAACAATCTCAAGGTAATCAAAGCAACCAAGGTCCTCCACCCAATGCCCCTTAGGGTACTTAACCTAATCTTGTAACCTAGCAATAGGGCAGCTGTTAAAATTGGAAACCAGGGAAAAACTTCATGTGGGTCATATTATTCATGGCTAATAATATTTTTATTAGATTCCTATCATCGAGAGGTGTAGGATTGATATAAATATCATCCGATTCCAATAAGTATTCATGGAGATATGAATTTATTTTGATTATGGAATTATTATCAAGCCGACCTACAACTCATGTAGGCTCAGAAGCCCAATAGTCGCATCTATTCAAAAACCAACATTGTGTATAAATACAAAAGGAATTTTCCTCATTTTCACTCACTCATCTCATCACATCTCTCTCTCTCTCTCTCTACTGCACAGAAATGAGTCTCTTCTCTACTCTGCAGAAATGGGTCTCTCTCTCACACATGTGAAGCTAGAAACTGCGGAAACTGAAGCTGCAACTGTAGAAGTAAAGATTGACTTCCATGGACTAGAAGATCTCCTCTTTGGAACTACGCTGTAGGTCCATCTGGATCTCCTCTGAAATCTGCAACTTTTGGTAGTGGAATGAAGTCAATCCAACAAATGGTTTGCAAGATATCGACTACCCTAGTTTGAAGTCGGAAACTGCTGAAACTGAAGCTGCAACTGCAGAAGTAAAGATTGACTCGCGTGGACTAGAAGATCTCCCCTTTGGAACTACACTTTAGGTCCATCTGGATCTCCTCTGAAAGCCGCAACTTTTGGTGGTGGAATGAAGTCAATCCGACGAACGGGTTGTGAGATATCATCTGCACTAGTTTGATAATGAAGCCGCTAATGTTGATGCTGCTGATCTAGGGTTTCATATTACTGATATGAATCAGATTTATTCTACTATTTATCTCTGCTGAATTATTGAAGATAAAAGAAGATTTGATCAAAGGGTTTCCCCACACATTGTGGGGTTTGTCCCTGGCTAGCCGCCACATCTTGTGTCTCTTGTGTTGGCTTGTTTTTTGTTGATTTTTTTAATGTTCTATTTGCACTTTAATTTATGTACATGTGATTGCTAATTTGTGGAATATAATAAGAAAAATAAGTAAACTGTTATAAGCATAGAAAATACAATAACTTAACATGGTATCAGAGTTGAGTGAAGACAAAGCTCGAGCAAGAGCAAGAGCAATCACCAAAGAGAAGATTGGTGAGGCTATCCTAAAAGAACTATGGGGTCCTCAACACTCTGCCGAAGGAAAGCTTTGTAAGAAGGATGACTATCATGGATGGAAGATGTCCATTGATCTAACCCTAGAAGATCCAGTAGTGCTGGACCATGTAAGAGGCAATATTGGTGAGCCTCCATCGAATGCATCCGCTGCTGCATGGAACAAATGGAAAACTGAAGAATTCAAAATAGAAGATCATTCGTGACTCTATCGACAAGCACTTGGTGGCCTACATCTCTAATCTAGACACCTCCAAGGAAATATACGATAGACTGGTGAGTTTATATAAAGTTATTGATGCAAATCAAGTTTTGTTTCTTAGAAATAAACTGAGGGAAATCAAGAAGGGTAAAGATGAGAGTATGCAAGCATACTTCTTAAAAATAACTGAGATCAAGAATAATCTCCTATCTATGGGGGAGGCTATTGCTAATAAGGAAATGACACTCATGACTCTTGGAAGATTACCATCTAAATGGTACATGTTCAGGAATACTCTTTTGAACTATAATGTAATTCCTGGTTTCGAGGAATTAATGGCTAGATGCATTCAAGAAGAAACAAGGGAAGAAGAGCAAGAAATGCCCATGCCTAAAGGTCCGCCTGCTACTTTTTCTTCTCATGGTAAGAAAATAAATAATTCTGGGTCTAAATTGAAAAGAAAGGTTGGACCTAAAGCTGGAAGAAAATAACGATGTTACATCTGCAATAAAGTAGGCCACTATGCAAGGGAATGCCCTGATAGAAAGGACTCTCACCATGATGATGATCAAAATCCCTCTCATGGTAATTAAAGGAATGGAAAATTCAACAGCAAAGGTAAAAGGAATGTTGGAAATCAAGGAAGAAGGCAACCATTCAAGAAGGCTAGAAATTCTAGGATGTATTGAATGCACCTGACCTCAAAAAGAAACTAGTGTCCATCTCGGCAATGGAAGACAAAGGCTACAAGGTAACCTTAAGAGATGGCAAGGTACGTATATGGAAAAATAATTTTAAGGATGCCTTTACTCTTGGGTTTAGTGTTGATTCATTATATCAGGTCAACGGAAGTTGTTAACACTCACAGGTTCCTTTTGCTCATACACCTATTACATGGAGTTGCTGACCCACCGAAACCGACAGTTGCTACTACAGGCAATTGCTACTAGACATGCTACGAGAACATAATGTAAGTCACACATTTTCAGTTTTTCCATGTAAAGATGGGGAATCAAATCATTTCAGTTCCAGAATGTGAAGAGGTTGGCATCATGAGAAATTGAATTGCTTCAGTTTCAAACATAAAGAGATCAGCAACGTGGGGAATAAATTACAATTTCTACATGATTTGGAAAAGGTGTTTTATCTATTACGGGGCATGAATGTGCTACAACATATAAATTGTAAGTACTTTTAGGGCTCCATTCTCAGACCTAAGTTGTTGTACGAAACAACAAACTTTAAATTAATACGTATATTTGAGTTTTGGTTTGAATTCTCATGATTGGTTTTACATAACCCTTAATTTGTACTCTGCAACCTAGTTAATTGAATTAATTTAACAAAGCAACCAAAGACAAATGTCTCGAATTGCGCTCTATATCAACATTTATGGTTTTGCATTGATGTGTGGAAGCTACAAAACTTGGGATATCATTAGCTTTCATTACTCGTGCATGCATAACCGAATCAAAGTCCATCCCCATGTCACAATATTGTAAAGTTGAACGATCATAGTGCGAGTAGTTTTTTGAACAATTCGTTTACCTAGCTATGTGGGTTCAAATCTCTAAAGAAATGTTATAACAAAGTTCAAGGCTTTATTTGTAACATTTATGAAACAATTATATCTATTGTAATAATTGATTCTCCAAAAAAATCTTTACAAAAATATTATAACTAAGTTTAAAACTTTACTTTTATAAAATAATTATATCTATGATAATCACTGATTCTCCAAATATTCTTAATAAATATTAATAATTCTGATATATATATTATACAACTTCAGTAGGCCTAATGGTTAAGAGCATGTGTTTCCTCCTAAGAGGTCACAGGTTCAAAACCAGAGGGGGGTAGAGTATGTATGCTTCGTAGACTTAGCAGTCAAATCGCTGCGCGGAGGTGGGTCCCTTGTCCCACAAACAAGGAGGTCTCATACACCAATTTGGTGTATGGCTTGGCTGTGACCTTAAAAATGGATATTATTATTATTATTATTATCCCATCATTATTCAACTTAAACCAGGAATAGTGTAAATATCCTAAATCCCCTAAGAAAATATTGTTTGAAAACAACGCTTAAGATGATTCTCGACGACTTTTGATTTCTTTGGAGTATATGTATAAATGTTTTAGCATCTCGGAATTAACCAATTGAACCACTATCTATATTTAGTCCATGGTTCCAACACACATTTCATGGAACGTGCCCAGCCCAACGACAAAATCTGTAATCATTGTACCTGTTTAATTAAAATTTTTATTTTGTTTTCACTTTCTATTGAAAAAATAATAATCTGGAATCTAAACAAAAATTTTCAGCATATACGTTCAAATAAAAGATTTCCAGCATTGATCCCAACACAAAAATGGATCTACAACCCTCTATATATATATAACAAATGAAAAATCAAGTATGTAAATATTATATAAAATAATAATAAAAATTAGAATTAAAATATTTCAGTAGTGTATTGTTTAAAGTGGGTATCCATATATTTTAATGCTAGATGTACTAAGAGATTAGAGGAATCAAATTTCTTGAGGTGTAAATATTTCTTCAAATTTTGCACTAAAAAAGAGATCTTCATCTCAAAAAATTTGATCCCTCGTGACTTCGGTAGATCGGAGTTTAAATAAATCTATGTTAGTTTTTATGTTTCAAAAATTTAGTTTATTTATTTATTTTTATGTTTTAAAAAATGTATATTTTGTTTAGAGAATTTTCGGCATAGATAATAATTTGTCGAGGAGTTTCGAACCAACCAGTGTGGTTCATCGCCGACAAATTATTATTTATGTGATTTCGCCGAAAATTCTCTAAACAATATTATGGATCGCAGAAGTCTAAATTCATTAATATATATTTTCTTAGTTATAAATT
>APFE030371633.1:0-11486 GCA_000404065.3 Pinus taeda | reverse complement strand
ATATTAACATTTACTTATTTTCAAAACTTTGATATATATATAAAATAAAGAATGCAATTGCTTATTGGCCACTAATCTTTTATTTGGTTTAAAACACTGACTGGTAAGTATGCACGTTTCCTATGAGAGGCACCCAATTTCGTGGACCAAAATAAAAATAAAATAATAGAGGTGGATATGGTATTCACATGCCTAATCTCCACTTGACGTTTTATACACTTACTCAACTATCATTGCAACTTCGCAAACGGATAATATAAATTTATAAACAAATCAAATAGCGAGATATATATATATAGTTATTTGAAATGCTCAAGAGCCTATTACTAAAATACATTTCTATCGGAAATTCAAAAATCAATTCTCCTTAACACTCTAATCTTTTTAAATAAATATATATAAATATTTCCTAAAAAACAAAACATTCTTATTTTAATTATTATATTTATAAATATAACCTATTATATTTTATATATATATTAATTCTTTCTTTACAAGATTCTTATTTATTATATTATAAATATAAGTAAAGACATTGCAAGCACAATTCACTCCATCCATTCTCTCTTTAAAAGGATGTGTTGATATTCATTTTTAAATTATTAATAATAATTTTGGACTTGCGATCTCTTGAGACCTCTACAGCTTGGATGAGTAAAATAATCATTTTAAGTATTAAAAAAATCATTTTTATTGTGTTTAGAGGTGTATTTTAAAGTGTGATATGAGGGAATTGGTCATTCTTTCTGTAATGTGTGATATGAGGAAATTTGTATTTTTTTTATATGAAATTTTAAATAAATTATTTAAATAAAAAATAAATGAAGATTATTATTAAAAAAACACAAAATGAATATAAATATATTTAGATAATTTTAATTAAAATTCTGGTTAATAATTTCAATATATTAATTGTTTATGGTTGACATTATAATTCAGTATGGAGATGTGGTAAAAGTATTTTATTTTTACTCGTGGTCATAACTAAAATATTTAGAAGTAATATAATTTATATTAAAATAAAAATAAAAGTCTTATATTTTTACTTTTGAGAATGAAGAAGATGTACAATTCTTTTATTTTTAAAACTATTTTAACACGGGGCTTAATAAATCATTTGAATATCCATGTTAACTAATTTATTTCAATATCAACTTCATATAAACCTGTATAGAGGAAAAAGTTAAAATAAGTGTTTCAATATTCATGTTCAATATAAACTCTCTCTCTCTCTCTCTCGCTATATATATATATATTCCCAAAGCATCCATGGACACTTTTTATAAACAACAATGAATGTCTTTTTTTTTAAGCATTGATAGATATCCTAGCTACCCATCTCATGGAAAGGACTTTATCTAAGTCATTGGTTTTTTAATTATTTGCATGCCTCTTGGCCTTACCAACATGGATTCTACCACATGTGTCCTATCCACATCATTCTCTGTATAGTACATGTCTAAGTTCATGGATTATACCACATGGGTCCTATCCACATGTTGTAGCTGTTGCAACACCCTCCAAAATTTTGGATTGCACTCAAATTTTGGAGCCTTCCTTGGTATTTTCCTTAATTGTTGCAAACACTTAAGCTTACTTCATGAGATTTCTTAGAGTTCTTTGGCTCCTTTTGCATGTTGAATTCACTGTCGTCTTTGGGCATGTTCGACTATTGTAGAATTTTTGCGAGCCTTTTCTTGTGGTTTTGAATGTGGGTATTTGTGTATATGAGTTGTTCCAACCATGTAAACATCCATCGCATTCATACACAAAGTCTTGAGCACTGTGACACAAGTGTCATCGTGGTCATCCTAAAGTCTATCTTAAGTGTCACCCTTGTCGCATTTTGTCATGAGGCAGTCACACAGAGGGGAATGGTTTGCTTATGTGTTCCGATGATCTACGTTGTCATGTCGTCAACGTATCCTAAGTGTGTGATCATAGTTCAAGTTCATCACGAGTCCATCTCTCTTCTCGCACTTAGCCATTTTTAGAAAATCTTCTCAACCAGGCAACCTAGGTTCACCGAGTCTCGACTGAGTTGCACACTCTATAGTCTTAGCCCTCTTAGATGTGACCTTGTTGACGAGAACTGCGCAGTGTGCAGTCCCGACTCTCTAGGGCTATTGTTTTGTGCAATTCCTTAGTGTAGCTTTTAGTGGGACAGACAGGGAAGAAGAAGAAGAGGAGCAACAGCCATAAAAATTTAACAAAGAGGAGGAGGAAAATGAAGAATAAGACATGGTATACCAAACTCTAAATTGGATGAATCAGGGCCCACTCACATTTCCGGGTGTCTTGCATAAGATTCCAAAGAATTTAGAGAAGTTGTTAACGAAGTATGACCTTGATAAGACAGTGAAGGATGAATACCATCTGGATAACTTTTACCAACATATGCAAACACTTGAGATACGTTACAATGATGTTGCATGAAAACTCTTTCCATGTACCTTGGATGGTAAAGCAGTTGTATGGTATCACAACCTTCCTCCAGACTCCATCCAAAATTGGAGGGGGTTCAAGAAGATATTTCTTTTAAAGTTTGTTGATGGCAAGACCCCTTCCATGTTATTAAAATAACTGGGTAATCTTAAGATGGAGAAAAAGGAAAAAGTGAAAGATTTCAACTAGAGGTTTAACCGAATCTTGAACAAATTTATGGAAAATAAAAAACCTCATGACTTCATCACCATAGATTTCTAAATCTTTGCCTTTCTAACAAGTATTATGCAGTTTGTCAAGCGAATTGTGAAATAGACATGAACAAAAAATTACAAAGAGGCTATTGTTTTTTGAGAAGGACTTGTGTTCTATTGGATTCATCTCAGATGATGAACCAACAAAATACTCCAAGCACACGGGTAAGAGGTCTCAGGGCTTTGTCAGTAGGGCTACAGATAAAGAATCAACTGATCTTGAAATCATGACCTGTCTCGTGAAGTCCCTAACCACTGAAATGGAATAACTCAAACAAAGGACAAGTGAGACTACTGTGAGAAGCAAGCCCCCCAAGTACCTATTCAAAAGGAGTACAAATTCTAGTAGTAGTCATATCCAACTAGCAAATTCTTTGTAGAGTTCCAATGATATCATAAATATCAATAAAATAAGCATGGATTCATATTTCATGTTTCATCAAGAGAATCATTTAGAAACCAGCCCATGAGAAGGATGGTTTCACAACTTGTTGATTCAGTCATGGTTGAAGAGCAGACTAAGCCTGATGAAGAGAAGGAGGAAGTCATTGCAGTTGATGAAGCTCCAAGTGTTGGGCATGCACTAAACATGTTTAACTACATTCTCACAACCCAAAAGAGTAATGTTCATAAGCAACCTTCGAGTGACGGTCCGGCCCAAAAGAAAAATATCCGATAAAACCTAATAAGCCAAGGGTCAACCACCATAATTGAGTTTTTGAAGAAAAAATTCAAAGAAAACTTGTTAAGGAAAAGCAACCCACCAACTAACTCAAAATAAAACACTCAGAGAAAGTCCAAGAAAGTAGTTTCAACGAAAACTATTTCCAACAACAGTAAGTACAGAACCATCCATGTTGAAAAGTGCAACTAGGTTTGGTCTTCACAATGACATGTAATTATGATTTTATGTAATGATATATAAAGAAGAAAAATAAAAATATTGTATTGCTTGCTTCATGCGTTTCATGAGAGAGAGATTTTATTTTTGAGTCAAGACTCCTATTGAGAGTCTAGGAATTATTTTTCATCTAGTCATAAAATATTAGAGTCATTTTCATGTAATGGAGACATGTTACACTTTGTAAAAGGTCAAACTTGTCGACGTAAAGTATCCTCTAAGACCTTGTCACTTATCTTCTTCAAGTCGGCCTACAATGATGGAAGAACATACTAGAAGAATTCAGCCTAATCACTAGTGATCATGTCAGCCTAAAGGACATGTGTTGAGTTGTATATATAGCCATACTTGGCCTCACTTAGAGGCAAGAAACTTGAGAAGAATTAGGTCAAGAATAAGTACGAAGAAGAGCTCAAGTAAAAGTGTGAAGAAGAGGCTCCAAGAAGAAATGCAAAGAAGGGGTAAAAAAGGAAGGATTATTATGGGCATAACAAAGGAGAGTTTCTTCTTGGTGAGTGAAAGAGAGTTTCTTCTAGGTTAGCAAAGCAGATATTCTTCTAGGTTAGTGAAGGATACTTTCTTATGGGGTAAGCGAAGGAGAAGTTTCTTCTGGAGATAGCGAAGGAAGGGTGCTTCTAAAGTACTTGTTCTGGGTGACCGAGGTAGAGATTAGAGACCAAAATTCTCTAGGGGAAGTCGAGAAGACGCATTGTTAAGGATAGAGGCCAATTTCTCTAGAGGAAGACAAGGAGAGTAGTTATAGATCAAGAAGAAAGTTGAGGAAGGGAAGAGGAAGAGTAGCAAGGTTAGTGACAAGGTTCTTGGGAGGATACTAGAGTTAAGGGTCTTTTTCATGGTCTTGGTACTCATCAATTGAAGATCTAGAAGAATAATTTTGATCGGGTTTTCCTCTCAAAGAGGTGAGAAGTTTTGGACCTCACTAACAAGCCTACATACTATGTCACTTTTTTTTTATTATGCATATTGGTAATTTTCTTGATGAAAAAACCACAATAATGTATATCACAAGTAAATGTATATCAAAAGAAATTATGAGGGAGAGAAATCTTTTAACTATTCATACCATATATTTCTCAACATGGTATCAGAGCTAAGGTGTTGAAGTCAATAAGGGGAATTCAATCAAGTTGACACATAATAACCGATCTTCAAAGAAGGATCAAAGAAAGTCAAAGAACACCAAGCGAGATCTTCATCATACCAAAACCCTAGATTGAAGAAATATACTCTAACAAGATTCTTTAAATGATCTCCAAGAAGGAAGTAGGAAGAAAGACTGAAACCTGAGAAGAACTTCTGATATCATCACTCATACATCATCAAAGGAGTATAAGCTCTTCAAAACTAATAAATTCTAGATCGAGAGGCAATCTTCTCTTTATTGAAGCAAGGATCTCATTTAGAAGAAGATCATCCTAAAGAAGGCGGTCTTCCCTCGTCAAAGTAATAACCTTCTTAAAAGGATCATCATCTTAAGCAACAAATTCATCATCATTATCAAGTTGAATATTCTATCTTCATAAGTAAGTACCTTTTTCTTATAATCTACTATAGTAAAAATGACTTCATGTTTCAAGGAGAACCATAAGCTAGTTGGGATATCAAACTTCCTTGTATGGAAAAGAACGATAGACATAGTCCTCGAAGTAAATGAAGTCATTGATCATATCCATGGAAAGGTCGCCTAGCCATCCGAAGAACCACCACTATCTGAACACATGAAAAGGGATCTAAAGGCTCAAAGGATTCTTAAGGAGTCTAACAAAAATCCTCTCATTTCCTATGTAACTGAGCTGGATACATCTAAAGAGATATATGATGAGCTGGTAGAACTTTTCTCTCAAAGCACGATAGAAAAGACCATATCACTTAGATATGATCTATATAAATTGAAGGTGTCAAAGGATGAAGGGATATCTTCATGCCTTCCAAAAGTATCTCAAGTAAAAGGTCAATTGTGAGATCTAGGAGAGATGGTATCTAAAAAAGAAATGATCTTTGTTATTATAAATGCAATGTCAAATGTTTCCCTTCGAGTATGGATTCATTTTAGGTTTAGTTGTATAGGTTCTACAACCCACTGGATCCACTCCAATGTTCTGCTAAGGCCTCTATGTTTTGCTAACCCTTACCGATGCTACACCTCCTAAAGTTATGCTAACATCAAACCTCTCAAGACCATGAGATTTGCAAGGAGTTGAGAAGTATACAATGAGATTATAACTCCTCAAAGATTTGTGTGCACAGTTGCAGCCTCAAACTTGCAGTGACCTAGCCAACAACACTTAGGTGCTTGTGAAATACCTTTAGGACTTCTGAAAATGCAAGGTTGCAAAACCCTCTATTGTAGATTCACATACTAATATAGCTAATAAAGGAGACAATCCTTGACACTATCACAATGCCACATAAATTGTAATATGGGTTTGTGCCCAGTGTATACACACAAACCCTACCATGCAAGTTCTCTCTAGTGTAATCATTATACTCTAATAAAATAGTTTCCATGTTGTTTATTGTTAAGGTTTGAATCATGCTCTTATGGACAATTCATTTCCTTAACCTCACATAGTGTTTTAATCGTTCATGTGAATGAATATAACATAGTCTATATCCATTACGTTAGTGTGCACCATTTCCATCTAGAAATGAAAACACATATTCATTACATTTATACTCAGTATTTCAATCCAGAAATGTAAAAACATGTTTGATACGATTATATGCACTAGTTCAATAAAAAATGCAACATAGATTCATTATCATTTAAACAAACACAAGAGTACTTATCTTAATCAGTGCATAAATGCTTCAACTAAGAGTGGAACTTTAACTCTCCACCCAACAATAGACAAGCTACAACCCCTATTACTTTTTGTTATCACCCCTGAGCCAGATTCCAAAGCTTGTGGTGGAGTGATTTCAAGGGAAAATGTACAGAGCTGAAACAAAGCACCACCAAGACACCCTTACTTCATCCTTAAGGCAAGCCATTGCTCTTTGTAATTTTTATGCCTAGCAAGTTTCAATAGGGCCTTTAGTTGGCTTATTACTCTCCTCGGAGCTTTGAAATGTAGCTTCAAGTCTTTCTTTCTCTCCCTCTACTCTCTTGTTATCTATTGAATGCCCAAGTTATTGAATGAGCTCAAACTCCCTTCTCTTCTTCTCTACTTTGCTCCATTACTTCATGAGAGTTGTTTAGGAGAATAGCATGAGAGAATACCCCTCTCCTTCCTCCACCTTCTCTTTTCTCTCCTACACTATGATTTCCTCCCATTTTCCTTGCTTCCAACAAAGTCAAATATTCATAACTTATGTACTCCATGCATTGCAATGTTTTGGAAGGTATCATGAGCTCGCATACTTATCTTTCAACCCAATTTAATTCTGAAAACTAGTCCATTAAAACACACAAACCAACCTTTAATGGTTGAAATTACTAGTTTGGGTTTTCCCACAACAAGGAAACCTTGAAAATCCCTAGCAAGTAACCTCCTCATCCAACCAAGGATTTATATTCAAATCAACAATTCCCTCAATCAATTTTCTACCTCAATCAATGGAATCCATGTCCATCTCTCAACCTTCTAAATTTATAAAAGTATTTACATTGCATACATGAGGATAAGAAATTTGGATTGTTACAAATCCCTTCCCCTTAGCGGAACCCCATCTTCGGTGTTCAATGACACATATACAACGAACATATTTAAAAAATAGAAATGTTGTTTCATGGAGCTTTATAGGCTCAACTCTTTATAACATTTACAGTGATTTATGCATTTTCTTCAGACATCAAACAAAATATGATAATCATCCAATTAGAATTTGACTATCAAATAAAAGTATGATAGACTTTAAGTCATAATTAAGCCATTTTTCCAATGGCCCTTGGAGTATTTTGACACCCTTGGAGGTGTTCAATCCAACTTGGATTCTTCTCTTTGTTGCTATGTTGAGCCCTTTGTTCTCTCCTTGAACAATTTGGATATCATTATTTTTGGGCACTCCCCCAATGTTCTTTTGACCCCATTCAACTATGATCATGACTAAGAAATCCAAATTTCATATGTTGGCCTTCCCTTCTTTGCTTCCTAGTCCCTTGAGAAATATAGTTACTCTCATCATGTGTAGTCACTCACCTTCCAAGTTCAAGCATCCACTTCTCTACTTTTCAGTCCCTCAAGCAATAGATCCCTTGGCTAGGCTTCCTCGCATTGGAAGGAGTTCAAATCCAAGGAACACCCTTGCCTTCAAAACTATCATACAACCATAGCATGCTTCATGGTAATAAATGGGCACCATTGAGTGTTGTCCCACAATGCATTTGTTCTCAAAATATTTCACCAATGTATCATTGTGTGCTTCAATTATTTTGTTGTTGCTGACATCAATCATACAACTAGCTCCAACCACCCAACCAGGGAAGATTCTATGCGTTCCTACATCATAGCACATAAATTCCATTAGACCCATCATAATGGATTGCAATCAATTTGATTCATACCTCATCGTAGTCTATTCATGAGGTGACTCGAAATTATCCTTCAATTCCTATCATAGAAAACCAAGTTAGCTAATAACACAAACCTTCATAAATCAAAATGTTGTTATATTTATATTTTTAATTTAAAGTTTCAAAAATCAATGAAATATTTACAGGTAGAGGAAGGTCAGCGAAGTGGAATGAATGGGAAAAGGATATTTTTAGTGGATGGTTAAGAAAACATGGGACAACTAAGGGGGAATGTCAGAAAATATCCCAATAGCTTGCCAGCTAAGACGAAAACTAGAGGAGTGGAGGAACAAGACAATAAGGTTTAGGAAGTCACCGAGAGCTGATAAAGGAAGAGACTCAAGATAGATCGAGGGTTGGTAAAAATATTAGAGGACTAGACAATGAGATAACAGATGATCAGACTATAGTTGTTGAAGATGGGAGTGTTGTTGTGAATGTATCTTCCTTTTTGTGTCATTAGTCTTAAGTGTTATCATTTGAGTCTGTAGTTACTTTGTAGCCCATGTTGTAAGGGAAAACATCTATAGTAAAGTCTATATGATTTTGTGTTTCATAAGTGGTGCTTTTTGTACTCTGAGAAGGGAACAATTGTTGGTGAGTCAAATAACATAGTATCGAAAGGATGTATAAGATATACATCATAGGTAGGACTAGCTAGCGAAACATCGACTATAATTTCATTTTCATGTAATCTGTGTATTACCTCAGCTCCGGGGCTAGAATTGCACTATTATGTACATTTGTTGAATCGAGTAATACAAGAAATCTACTATGATTTTCATACACATTGTTTAATTTATCTTTGATGCATATTTGAGTGCTGAGCCTTTTCGTTTCTTAGACAGGAAACGAGCTAGTTGGATAGGGCCCAGCTAACCCAGCTCGTTTACCCCTTGTACTTTTGTTATTCAGAAAGACAGTGTGAATATTTCCTTTTGCAGTTGTGTGGTGTGACAGTTCTGATATTTATTTATGAAATTCTTATTTAAATCTCTTTTTTAGTTAAAGTGTGAAATGGATCTATGGCTTTGGGAGTTAGCTGAATTTATTTCATTTATGAAATTCCTTTCTCTCTTTACTCTCAGTCCTTGTCTCAATTCACTTTCACTCGGATTGTGCAGGAAGCTCTTTCCTGCACCAGCGCATGCAGTTGCCTACACTTTGGTTTAGTTCTTCATTTTGCAGCAAACATTGAATTACTTTCCTACATATTATTTCCAATTATTTTGCGAGTGAATGTTTTGTTAACTTCAGTAATTGTCTTCAAAATTAAAAGTATATCTCTAGAAAATCTGAGAATAGTTGCATGCATTTATCATAAACATGTTAAACTTGCATCTTATGTCTTATGAACAAAGAACAAAAACACTTCGAGTGGATTACCAAAGTTAGTTGACACATGCAGATCACTTAGACTACTGTCTTGATTCCTTTGAGTTTCTTTAATTTCATGAATTTTACTTCCTTTTCAGGATTTAATTGATTAAAGCATTTCTTTTCCACAGATAATTCACTTGAGGATTTCATTTGTAGTTGCAATTCTTTTTCAACACATCTTTCAGTCCTTTCAAAAGTAATTTGGAAATTGGGTGAAGGAAACTCTGCCTTGGTGCAAGAGCTGATCTCTTGTCACAGAAACAGAGTGCTCTAAGCCCTGAATCTTAGAGCACATTCACTAAGACATAAATCTTCAGTAAGGGAGATAAAATATACTTTTACATAGAGACATTGTACCTGCACTATTGCAAGCAAAATTGCAACAATGCAAGGACAAGTTGTTTGTGTAGAATGAAGATCAAGAGGAAAACAAAACTCTACAAGGGCCCACTTGTCATACTGTTAGCCATCCATCTGAAGATGAACATAGAATTTCATTCCAACATTTAATATTGTTTCATTTGTGAAAACTCCTTTACTTGATTTACTTGCAAATTGTTCTTTTACATTCTAGCACTAGAGTTGCTTTGCTGTCAATTTCCTTTACGATTGTTTTCTGTCTGATTTTGCAAGAATTCCTTTTAAGAAGTAGGATTAGGAACAGGAAAATTTCATACCATTTCTGGCATTACTCTAATTTTACGAAACCCTCCGGATGACAACTAAGTGTTGAGGAGTTTGTGTAAGCGCAATTCCTACACCCAACATTTTGGCTCCATTGCTGCGGAGGCGATTTGAATTGGTAATAATTTTCCATTTTTTGCAATAGGGGTAAGCTTTCTATTATTTTTTCCTACAATGTGCTTCTATTGTTTGATAGAATTTATAGGTGCGGATTTATTTTTTTGAAAATTGTAGTTTTTATTTGAATTTTGTTTTGTCATTTTTTGAAATGAATGCCTAAAAGAGGTAGGGGTTCGAAGCCCACTAGGGGCCAAAGAAATACTGACAAATATGAAACCAAAACTCATATTTGGATTTATTTTGCAGGCAAGCAGTCCAAACAAACTCAGACTCATCATGCAAGAACAATCCACCTAGGCTCTGGTAATAGTGGTTGACGTGTGACACAGCGCATAAAGGGGAAGAAGGGGATTGTTGGAATCCATAGTTAGCCTTCTAAACCTATTGAGAGTGGTTTGTGTGGAAGAGAAACAATGGAATGTATGGAAGAACATGCAGAAGGAAGTGGTGAAAATCAGGTAAATGAGGAACAATCCACTTTCCATTCCTGATTGTGGATCCTAATACACAAGTACAAATGAAAAATATTTCACCATCAACTCTTCCTCATTTTTATGGTAAGGTACATGTAGACCCAAACTCTTTCTATTTGAGTTTGATATTTTGGGTATAAGTTATGATTATTCATCTAATGCCCAAAAGTTAGAGTTGTTTCCTACAACTCTCAAGGACACAACACTCCGTTGGTTCATAGGACTGGGAGGAAACACTATATCTTCTTGGGAGCAAATGAAGAGAGTGTTCTTGTCAAAATATCAGGAACATTCTAAAACTAGAGATATTCAAGCTGAAATCTTTACTATTGTGCAAAATGATGATGAGACTCTAGAGGACTACTTGGAAAGATTCCTACATATCCTTCAAAGGTCAAAGCACAAATTTGATCCAAGTACCATTACAACCTTGTTTTTACACGGGCTTACTGATGATGATAGAAACAATTTAAATCTATTAGGACAAGGGGATATTGCTAAAAAGAAATTGATCAAGTCTGTCACTTGTGCAGGAAGTTTTCGAGGTACCAATATAGATCCGGTAAAGGAATTCAGAATAGAAATAGAAAAACTAAATCTATTGATGCTATGTGTTTGGTCAATTTAGTATTCCTAAATTGATATCATTAATTGTCAACCCGGGGCTCGTAAGCTGATGAAGTGAAGGTGTA
>APFE030371628.1:97694-116440 GCA_000404065.3 Pinus taeda | reverse complement strand
GGGTAAATTTTGCAGTTCAACATTGTAAGCATGTTGTACTGGTTTATTGTGGTGAGGGTGTGGAATTAGTTGAGCAGGGAATTGTGTACGGAATGGAGCATTTTGATGATGTGGTTGATTGGGTTGTGTGAATAGTTTTGATGGGCAAGCAAGATGTTGTGGAAGAGCTGGTAAAGAATATGAAGAATATGCTTGTGCTACAAGATTAGGGAGAGTAGTCATGCAATCATAAGGTGAACTATGCCAAGCTTGTAGATAAGATTGGTGGTGGTTATATTGAAATTGACATGGCTGCCCTAACACATTACTATTCCGTAATGGATTATGCAAGTACGAGAATGGAGAAAAAGTGTTTTGAACCATACCTATAGGCCTTGTTTCAGCTTCCCCATCTCTTTGATATGCCACTTCCATCCTAGATAAGGAAGAGTGAGTATCTATGGGATGCTCCTTTTGGTCATGAGGGCAAAACACTTCATTAAATTCTTCATTTTTATGAACCTGCAAAACATCCAATTTTTCATTTAGAGAGCTAATAAAATCAACTTTAAAATTTTCAAATAAAGCATTGATTTCAGCTCTTATGTCTCCTATTCTTGTAGTAGATTTGGAAAAGAAAGAACAAACATCTCTAGAATTCTTACCAGCCTTGGAGATTCCTCTTGAATACCTTATGCACAGCTCACAAACATCATCATATGATAACTGAAAAACATCACCTTTTCCTATCAGATTTAAGAGTTCTAAAAAGTCATCTTTGATTCCTTTAAGAAGGAGTGTTTTTAAGATCTCTTTTTCCAAATGCTTATGTTTTTATTTTTGAAGGTTGTATTGAAATCGATCTACATATTCCTCCAAGCTTTCATCTTCCCCTTGTATGATAGCAAAAATATCTTCATTGGCCTTGCAATAGTCTTGGTACTTCTTCAAGAATATGTTCTTCATGTCCTCCCATGTTTGGATGTAGTTCCCACCTAGGCTCATGAACCATTGGAGAGCTGCTCCTTTTAGAGTAAGAGGAAACACTTTCAATCTTTGTTCATTAGTACAATAATCATATCCTCTACAAAGTATTTCGAACTCAAATAGGAATGTATCTCGATCTTCATTTGTTAAGCCATGAAAATTTGGTAGAGAAGATGGGGGAATTATGTGCATTTGTGTCACTCCTCCTAAATCTTTAATAGGAAATTCAAAAGTAGAAATGCGAGTCATTTCTTACCATAATAGAAGATGTTCTTCATGTGTTTCGTCAAGGCTCCTTCTTCAAATGTTCCTGTCAATTAGTTAGTGAAATGGTTGGTGCTTACATCACCACTTGAGTGAAATCATGTGATTCATTTTTCAAAATTTCTATTTTTCCCTAGTCATTCACACAAAAATTCGAACATCTATTTCTACTCTAAGTTCTTTAAAAATTCTGTTGGAAAGTAGGTGGGGGAGCGGGGCTTTTACATGCTCCTGTACGCAGGTTCTTACCTTCTGTTTTTAATACCCAGTTCTTTCCTAACAGGCACTCATTAGATGCACACTACTCTTTAGAAATGGCTACACTTTCCCCAGCAATGGCGCCAAAATGTTGAGCGATAAAAAGGTGTCTTTTTAACTCCTAATTATCTTCACATTAATTGTCAACCCAGGGACTACTTTTTATTTCAAGAGTGTACTCAGTCTGAGGCGGCTATTTACTCAAGAGTAATGTTTTGCAGTATAGTGTTTAAAATCCAAAAGTAAATGAATGCTTGAAAGAAAATCTACTTATAGCAAAATGCCTTGAAGCCTAAATCATTCATTCGGAAAAATAAGCAATGTATCAGTCAAGGGTCCAGTAATAATAACTCATCCCTTTGGAAACTGATGTAACCAAAAGTAATCAAGGAACAGATCATTAATCTAGGGACTAGACAGTAAATGCCAATGTCCATTACAGCTTCAGATCGTTCTGCACACCAAAGCAATCAATAACGCAAATAACAGAAAATGGAAAAACAATTAAGAAATGGAACAACAAAACCTGAAATGGAACAACAAACAAGAAACTGTAACAGCGACTAAGTCTAGCAAGTAGTAACACCTTAGTCTTATAAGATCAAATGCACTAATCGTGACCTACAGGAATCAAATGGCAATCCTTCACTCTTAAGGACGGATTGAACAACACACCCAAAATGAAATAGCACTGATTAAGGATGAATTATAGAACAGCGCTTGAAAACCATATATACACACAACACACCTTAATGGTAATCTGATCTTGGTAATCCACTTATCAGTCTTAGCTATAAAGAATACGATTGTATCTTATAATGGAACAGCAACATCAATAGATCCAACAATCGCAAGGAAATATAATCTCTAAGATAAATTCAGTAATACCAATTAATAAACGTTACAACACAGATACGTTGTAATTGAACAACAATACATTTTGTAAGGATCAGCAACGTTATATCAATGATTGAAAGAATAGCAATGCGTTACCAAGTCAAGATGAATCAATACGATATTCTTGGCATTGAGAACGATATTACTTAGTTGAACATGAATCGAATATAACAGAACCGTGATGTAAAATAACAAAACATATCAGATTACCGAATCACGCTGATGAGCAAACCACGCATAAACGAAGAAGATAATATACAACAACAGTAGCGTACTCCACCAGAGGTTGGGCCCTTAACCGCCAGCAGATACTGTTGGGTTACTTCAGATGAACAGAATGAACAACAACTCCCAAATCATGTATTAATCATCAAATTGTAAAATCATTACAACAGCTAAAGCTTTGAGACTTACAGCATGAAACAATCCTTTCTTCCTCCTATCCTATCATGAATTCTTAATTCTAAATCTCTAATTCTAAATCCTCAATTCTCCATCATTTTTCCATTAATTCTCCCTCCTCCTCTCTGATCTCTGTTTTCATTTAAATAGAGAGAGAGCAGAGAGCAGTTACAATAGAGAGAATTACAACATGATTCTATTTCAAAATTGGATTGTTTCCAACCAATTGATCAACAAGAAGATATATTTCCATCCATATCTCAACAAGAGAAAGACGAATTCGGCTTTGCAGCTGAGATTTGGAGGACGGTCGCAACAACAAATCTGAGAAAAGAATGCTCAAAGAACCCTGTGTTTCTCTCAGTACAAGCCGAATTTGGGCAAACCATTCTTCATTAAATTTAATTGGGTCCGTTCTAGACAAAACCTATGTTCCACATTTTCCAAATTCTTCTTCATTTTCTCAAAATCTCAACCGCAAAATTGTCACTTCTTATTCCAACGAATTTCTGAGTTGGCACATTTAATGGTCAAATCTTCAATCTAGAAATTATCTTGAAGGTTAAAAATGGTGAATAATGTTACAGCGAATTTATTGAAACTATCATTGATAAAATCATTCATAATCATCAATTTATTAGAAATAAAGGAGAATAAATAATATTCATTCATAAGAGCATAAATCATTATAAAATAGAATTATATGATAAACCGTGATTAATAACATGATAAAGAAAAGTAAAAATGGATGAAATAAGTGTTAAAAAGGTGGTCGTATTCATGGCCCAACAATATGCAGGGAGTTTTCTTATCAAATAGTTGGCACAAGGATTACTTATGAATTAAAAAGGGCGTCCAAAAATGTTTGGCTTGAATTCCTTATTCGAGTTGGCCTATACTCTACTATAAACTATCCTGATGGTGAAAAAGAGCTTAACCCTTTTTAAGCTCTTAAGTTAGCTACAATTCCTCTTAAACATCATGACCATAGGAAAGAAGCTAAAAATATTGTTGCATCCTTTGGTCTTAAAAAGTATATTCATGAGAATTTTGTATATGATGATTTATTTAAGTTTGCATCCTCTTATCAAGAAGTGCTCGCAAGGGTGAATGAATTCCTAGCCAACATGTGGCATGATATTATAGTGTACAGGGAGAACAAAAAGGTCGCATTACCTCCTGTCAGGATAGGAGGTAACTCCTCAAATGAGATTATATTATTCATTTAGGTTGTTCATAGTTATATACATGAGGGAGTGACAATTGAGTTTCATCTCTCGATGATTCTTCATTTTCTATTATTATTTATTTACATTATTTATAGTTGTTCACCCAATCCCTATGATTAGGTGTCAACATTCCCCCCCTTAATCTGAAGGGATGTTGGTGAGTCCAAGCATCATTCTGAATCTTTCAAGCTTTTCTCTTCCAAGCACTTTGGTGAAGATGTCTGCAATCTTCTCATTATTAGAACAATGGCGAAGATGGATTGTTTTGGCCTCAACATGATGTCAAATTAGATGATATTTTGTATTGATTTGCTTCGTTCGATCATGGAACTTTATGTTCTTAGCCAACTTTATTGTTGAGGTATTGTTAATCATGAGTGGGGTCGAATGTACTTTTTTTACCTGCAAATGTTCCAGAATTTTTCTAAGCCACATAATTTCTTTTGTTGCCTTAGCTGCTACCACATATTCTGCCTCTGTTTTGGAATCTGTTGGAACTAATTGTTTACATGATATCCAGGAGACAACTCCTAATCCAAGACTCATAGCATAACCAGAAGTAGATACCTAAGTTTCCTTTTCTCCATTGAAGTCTGAATCAGAGTATCTAATCAAGCTGAAGTCGCCCACCTGTGTATACTTGAGTCCAAAGTCTTGAGTTCCCTTCAAGTACTTTAGAACTCTTTTTGTAGCAGACCAATGTCCCTCACAATGCTTTTTCATAAACCTGGAGAAGATTCCAATAGAAAACAAAATGTTTGGTCTGGTAGTAGTCAGGTAGTTGAGACTTCCTACAAGTTGTCTATACTTTGTTGCATCCTCAAGTTCTTTTCCTTCAATGGATGTGAGCTTTAAGTTTTGTTCCATTGGAGTAGTCAGAGGATTGCATTCAGCCATGCCAAACCTATTCAACAGATCTCCAATGTACTTCTTTTGAGAAAGGAATATGGACTTCGGATGTTGAGTTACTTCAATACCAAGATAGTAATGAACATAGCCCAAATTAGTCATTTCAAAACCTTTCCTCAATTCCTTCTTTATGGATGCAATGTAGCTCTCATTGTTCCATGTCATCAAAATATCATCTACATATACCACAATATATACAACTTTTTTTCCAACTTTCTTGAAAAACAAAGTTGCATCATCAAGATTATAATGTTTGAAATTGAGTTTCAGAAGATGCTCAGTTAGTTTTTCATACCAAGCTCGTGGTGCTTGTTTGAGGCCATACAAGGATTTCACAAGTTTGAATACTTTATGTTCATGTCCTTTCACAACAAATCCTTCAGGTTGGGACATAAAAACATTCTATTTTAGATCTCCATTAAAGAAATCAGTTTTTACATCCATTTGATGGACTTTCCAACCGTTTTGAGCTGTTAGGGCAAAGAGTGTCTGGATGGTAGCCCATTCTTCTATGGGGGCAAAAATCTCCTCATAATCGACCCCTTCCTTCTGTTAAAAACCTTTTTCCACAAGCCTGGATTTGTGCTTGTCAAGTGAGCCATCAACTTTATACTTGTTCTTGTAGATCCACTTGCAGCCAATTGGTTTGGTTCCCAATGGAAGATCAACCAGCTTCCAAGTGTCATTCTTTATCAAGGAATCATACTCCTTTTGCATTGCTTCTTTCCATTCATCATGAGAAACAACTTCTCTGAAGGAAATTGGTTCAAAATATGTAGACAAATTGAATTCACAACCATAATAAACATCCATATCAACAGGTAAATCAGAGTCATCTACATCACCTCCATTTTGCCAGGTTGAATTTCTAGTTCATGTCTTTCCAACCTCATTAGGATGAACACTTTCAAGTGTCTTGTCAGCCACTTTGGGGGACCTTTCTGAGATGGTCTAGGCTGTTCAGTTGATTGAGTTGGGACTGAATCAAGATTGAGTCTCCCAATTCTGTGAATCACATCACTCAAAGTATCATCCATTGTAAGAGTTTCATGTGGGGGAGAGAGTGCTTCAGAAGAAGATTCCACAGGTTTATCTAGTATAGGAATCCCCCCTTCAAGATATCGAATCTGATTATCAAATTTTTGAAATGATTTTACATTTGTGAATCTATTCAAGCGATCAAGTTGTCGCTCAATAACATTGTCAGCTTTGGATGATTCAAGAAATATTACATCTCCATATACAACAAACTTTTTATTGACTTCATCATAGAGACGATATGCTCTGGAGGTGTTTGAATACCCCAGGAAGATACACTTACGACAACTTGCACCAAGTTTGTTTCTATGTACCTTTGGTATCAAGGCATAACATGTGGAACCAAAGACCCTGAGATGCTTTACCGAAGGAATGTGCCCGTACCACATTTCATAAGGAGTCTTGTTTCTAATAGCATTAGATGGACATCTATTCTTTACATATACATCACATAGAACTGCATCAACCCAAAACATCAATTTTACATTCTTTAAAAACATCATGGAGCACACCATATTTAAAATTGTCCTATTCATTCTTTCAGCTATTCCATTCTGTTGGGGATTATAAGGCACAATTGTTTGATGTTTGATCCCATGTTGGCGAAGATAGTTTTAAAATTCATTTGAAGTGTATTCTTTTCCATTATCAGTGTGAATAGATCCAATATGAGATTGTGCATCATTTTCAATCCATGTATGAAAGTTCTTGAATGTTTGAAAAGCATCAGATTTGTTCTTCAATAAATAAACCCAACACATTTTGGTGTAGTCATCAATAAATGTCATCATATATTTATTTCCATTTGTAGAAGGAATGATCCAAAATGGATCTTGAATAGACTTCTAATTCTAAAGTGTTCCTCATAGAGGAAAATGAAGTCCAAATATGCTCCTGGAAATAGTCCCCTTGCGTAGATATTTTCATTCTGAATCTACTGCAATTTGAATGGGCTAAAATGGACTTCAGATGCAAAAGTTATCGTAGAAAGAAGATTGCCTTTGTCCTTTGAAAAATGAGGAATTTCTCCTAAAAATGGCATAAAAGGCTTTATAAAGGAAAATCACATCGGATGGGTTGAGCGGAGGACTTAAGGCGAAGGCGGAAGGAACCTCCGACTGCGACCTCCGACTTATCGCATCAGAGGTAGGCCTTCGCCCGATGTCAGGACCCCAGGCAGGGAAATGAAGTGATTGTGACGATTGGCATTGGCAATCGGCATCGGCATATGCAAATAATATAAGGGAAGGACCCAGGGCCAATGTGACATTGCGATCACCAATATCAACATCAGCCGATCGACATCAGCGTATTCCATGCCATATGGAAAGTGTTGGAAATAATACTGAGAGGGGGGGTGAATCAATATTATCAAGTCAATCATTGTTTCAATTCATACACAGATTTGTATACGCTACTTCGATTAGTGAAACCAGCATATGTACACAACCTCAGTTAAGGAAACTAGCGTATAATTTACAAACTTATAATTTAATTATTCTTCAGATGTTGATCTTTAATCTGTGTGTCAGAACCATATAAACATCAACCAGGAACAGAAAAAAAATAGTGCAGACAGTCACACACAAGAACACAAGATATAAGGTGGAAACCCAATGTGGGTGAAAACCACCTACTACAATTTGTCTCTATCTTCTTTCAATTAGAAACTTCTTTTTACAATGTTTCTGTACTGGTGCAGTCTTATACCAGTACGTAGGCTACAACCTGCAGAAGGCTGCAACCTTGTCTCGTTCTCCAGCTTTTCCTGGAAGGGAGCTACAACCCCCTTAGCTCTTGTACTAGCTAAGGTACTAGTACATAGGTGCTAACCTACAGAAGGCTACAACCTTCTCTTTTCTTCCAGGGACCAAGTTTCCTAAATTTTCAGACTAGATCCATGAATAACATCAATCAAGCATCAAGTATATCTGCATCAACCAATCTTCTTTGTATAACCCAATACTAAATCAAACAATCACTTCTTTGAATGTTGTAACCAGAATAATAACAGTAACCAGACACCAATCCTGAACCCAGAATACTGCAACAATAAACCAAAGTGGCTAAAACATATTTTATGAGACGTACGCTGCTTCAAAATGAGGAACCTGCGTGCATACGCTTCTGTATAAAGGCAAACCTGCGTATACGCTTCTTTGAATTACTGAACCAGTGTGCATATGTGCCTTTGTTGTGCCGAACCTACGTACAGATCTATGAAAGACAGTTTTCCCTTTTCAAGTATTCAAGCATTAATTATACCCAGATTATCAGATTCATAGATCAATTCATGCGTCAAATATAATAGATCAGAATCACACTAAGATACTACTATTCAAGTCTTGAGATTTTACCCTTCAATAGAACTTATCCATCTTGTAATGCTCAGGTTCCTCCTTGATTCAGATCTAGCTATGCACCATAAACCAATCACCAGTATTCCAGATCTTGCTCCTTATAAGATATTCAACACTTGATTCAATTCCCTTGCCAAATGGTCTCCTCCTTTTTATAGTCTTGGTCTTACTCAAACCATGGCCCAAAACCATAGAGAACCAATACTAGGGACCCAATACCTGGGTTCAGTATTTCGGATGCAATACCACGGTCCAAAAACATAGGTCCAATTACCATGGACCCAAAAATAGTATTTCCCACATGTACACGATTTTCCATGCATGAAAGTGCTTGTATACGCATACGCGACTTTTTATCATCAATAACGCGTATATACGCGACCTAGTTAAAAGGAACTTGTGTATATGAAGTTTTCTTCCATTCTAAGAGCTTGAACTGTGATCTGTCAACTGAGTGCATTGCCATCAGGGACAACACCTGTGCCATAGTGCCAAACCTGCGTGTCATAATGCCAAAAATCTCCCCCTTTGGACTTGATGACAACCCAACATCATTCAAAGTCATTCTCCCCCTTTGACATCAAAGGCAAAGGGTTATGCTCCCCTTGAGTTCATGCTGAATTCTCTGCTCTGCTGTGCTGTCCAAGCTCCCCCTGACTATAGGCAAGGTCTGCAAGAGGATGTTCTACAAGAAGATACATAACTTTATACATTATAAATGACCTTCCTACCACCAAAGACTCATACATACATCCATCTCCCAACCAAGTGGGGATACACCAAGAATTTACACATGATAAAACAAGAATATTACTTCATCCATCCCAAGCATAGTGGGGAAACCAAGATAGGTCGTTACAAGACCTTGACAAGAAAAGAAATACATGACATAGAGATGAAATATCTACAACAAAACTATGATAGTTATCAACAATTAACATCAGCAACATCTGTCAATCATTATTCAGAGCAGCAACCATGTTCTCCCTTTGCACCTGTTCCACTTGAAACCAAAAGCAACTGTGAAATTGAACCAAGATCTTCTAAGATAATACCAACAATGCATTATATGCTCCCCCTGAACTTGTGCTAGATGGTTTCTGACAGACCCATATCAAAATCTTTTCTCTCAGAGCCTGGCCCACTGTTTGTCTTCAACCAACATATACGTGACTACATCCACATAAACTGGCATATGTACGCGTATCAACCTCATGAAACTTGCGTACAACCACTTTTCTCTGAAACAGACAAGATTCAACAACAAGATGATGCATCAACTACCCCCAGCTTCTGTCTGAGGTATTCAAATTTCTCCTTGGGTAGTGGTTTGGTGAGTATATCAGCAACTTATTCCTTAGAGGGAACATACTCCAATTTGACCTTTTGTTCAAGCACTTGTTCCCGGAGAAAATGATACTTGATAGGTATGTGCTTAGTCTTTGAATGCATGATAGGATTCTTTGAAATATTGATTGCACTTATATTATCACAAAAGATGGAGATAGGTGGAGTACAAGTGATTTGAAAATCTTGCAAAGATTGCATCATCCAAAGAAATTGTGTGCAGCAAGATGCAGCAGCCACATATTCTGCTTCAGCTATAGATAAAGCAATTGAACTTTGTTTCTTGCTGAACCAAGATACTAATCTGGAACCCATAAAGAATGCATCACCACTAGTGATTTTTCTATCATCCACACTTCCTGCCCAATCTGCATCTGTATATGCATGAAGTGTGAGATCTGCATTTCTAGGATACCATAAGCCATAGTTTTGTGTTCCTTGAAGATATTTGAAAATCCTCTTAATTGCCTGAAGGTGTGCTTCCTTTGGATTTGCCTGAAATCTTCTAACTATTCCCACTACATGCATGATGTCTGGTTGAGTACCTGTCAGATAGAGCAGACTACCAATCATGGATCTATAGGTTGGTTGATGTACTGCTACTGATTCATCATTAGCGTTGAGGCTACATCCTGTTACCATAGGGGTACATACTGGTTTCAAGTCTTCCATGCCAAATTTATTCAAGATTTGCTTTAGGTACTTGGTTTGAGATAAAGAGATACCGTCTTTATTTTGTTGTATTTGTAAACCAAGGAAATATGTCAGCTCACCAAGCAAGGACATTTCAAATTCTTTTTGCATCACCAAGGCAAAGTTTTGACTCATGGCTTCTTCATTACTGCCAACAATGATATCATCAACATACAAAACAAGTATTAGCAATTTATCAATATCAATTTTTATATATAGATTTCTATCTGCTAATCCTTTTGAGAAACCTTGCTGATGGAGGTATTTTTCCAGACGATAGTACAAGGCCCTTGGAGCTTGTTTAAGACCATAGAGCGCCTTCTTAAGTCTGCATACAAGTTTTGGATCATTTCCAAGGATAAATCCATCTGGTTGCTCAATATACACTTCTTCTTCTAAGTCCACATTTAAAAAGGTATATTTCACATCCATTTGAAATACTTCGAATTTTTGAAAGCTAGAAAGAGCAAGGAACATTCTTATAGCCTCTAATCTAGAAACTGGTGCAAAATTTTCTTCAAAGTCTATTACTTCTTGTTGTGCATACCCTTTACAAACGAGTCTACCCTTGTTTCTAATGACTTCTCCATTTTCATTTAGCTTATTTTTGAATATCGATTGTGTCCCTATTACATTCTTATCTTTTGGTCTAGGAACCAACTCACAAGTGTTATTCTTTTCAATTTTCTCAAGTTCTTCATCCATGGCCTTGACCCAACATTCATCTTTACATGCTTCTCTTACATTTTGTGGTTCAGTTGTGGAGAGCAATTCTAGATAGCTTGAAGCTTCAGAAATATTTCTTCTTGTTTGTACACCTGCCTCTTTCTGTCCCAAAATTTGAGTCTCTGGATGGTTCTTCTGGACATACCTGGATGGAGTCTTTTCTTCTATCCTTATCTTTTCTTTTGGTGCCTCATGGGTTTCTTCTTCACCTTGAATCTGATTTGATGTTGAAGAATAGTCCTCATCATCTTCGAAATCTTCAGATTTTACTTGCCTAGGAGTGTTTTCTTCTTCATCAACCACTACATCAATACTTTCAACAATTTTTCCAAGTCTTTTATTGTAACACTTATATGCTTTGTTGTGGGGAGAGTAACCAAGGAGAATGCCTTCATCTTCTCTAGGTTCAAACTTGCCAAGATTTCATCAGTCCTTTTGATGTAGCATTTGCTTCCAAAAATTTTGAATTATTTTACCGTGGGAGTCTTATCATACCAAATTTCATGAGGAGTCCGAGTGTTGTTTACCCGGACGTTTGTCTTGTTGAGAATAGTAACTGCAGCAAATGCGGCTCCACCCCAGAAGGTTGCGGCAGTTCCAGACTCATCAAGCATAGCACGAGCCATTTGTTGAACAATTCTGTTCATCCTTTCCACTACTCCATTTTGCTGGGGAGTCCTTGCAGCAGAGAATTCCCTTCTTATTCCATGTTCTTCACAAAAATCGAAAAATTCATCAGAGGTAAATTCCCCTCCTCAATCAGACCTGAGGCATTTGATTCTGCAATCTGATTGGTTTTCAACCAAGGCTTTGAATGCTTTGAATTTTTTGAAAGCTTCATCTTTATACTTCATAAGCCCTATCCAACACATCCTTGAGAATTCGTCAATGAACAATATGAAGTACTCTTCTCCTCGAGGTGACCCCTTCCTAGTTAGACCACATATATCAGTATGGACAAGTTCAAGTGGTCTGCTAGCTGATCCTTCCTTCTCAGGGAAATTAGTTCTGGTTTGCTTACCAAACTGACGTGATTTGCATATTGTATTTTCTAGAATTCTAATGTTAGGGAGATCATGAACCGCCTGATATTTACATGCTTTCCTTATCTAAGAGAAGCTTAGATGCCCCAATCTTCAGTGCCATAGCCAATGTTCATCATTCTTTCTTAGATAGCATTGTTGTTTTCCTCCTTTGAGTACGTATAAATTATTTGGATTTCTTAGGCCTTTGATCACTATTTTTCTTGTATCAAGCTCACAAACAATACATCCATTTGACTAAAATATTACCTCAGTTCCTTGATCACACATTTGACTGACACTCAATAGATTATGCTTTAAGCCATCAACATACATCACATTTCCAACTTTGACCTTCTCTTTTAAATGAACAGAGCCTTTACCTTTTATGAATGCAGGGGTATCATTTCCAAATGAGACCTTCTTTTCCTTTTCTAAGGCACTATGTGATTGAAGTTTTTCTTTATCACATGTCATATGTTTCGAGCATCCACTGTCAATGTACCACTGATTTTCCTGTCCTTTTTCATATAAGGCTATCCCACATATTTTTGGTTGTGGTTCTTTCTCTCTCCATGTTTTGGGAGTCAATGAAGCTTGCTCCTTCTGAGTTGTTTGCCAAAACCTACTCCTACATTTAGAATATTCATGACCGAAGTTGTTACAAATAGAACATTCTATTTCATTTTCAAGAGCAGAAAAGTTATTGTAGGTTCTTTTCATGATCCCAGTCATACTCCTTTGTTTTTGAGCTTCCGTAGTCATGATGGTCTTGTAGGCAACAGATTGAGCAGCTTTGTGACCAAAGTTATGACAAGAGAAACATTGGCCATTGAAGAAATTCCTGTGATTATCAAACCTACCAACCAAATGATTGTAGTTTCCATTGACACCCATTCTTGAGGTAAATTGAGAATGATTTACCTATGGTTGGTTGAAGCCTCTGTTCATCCTTGAAGTAGATTGCCCTTGATTTAATTGGTAATCTTTCTTCATTCTTGAAGAAAATGGTCCCTGATTTACCTGGTGATCTACATTATGCTTTTGCTATCGATTGTCAACCTGTTCACTTCTCCTTGCTGCATCAAGATAACTTTTGGAAGTGGATGTATTCTGTTCTTTCTTCTGTGCTTGAGATGCTTCTTCCGAATATCTGAGACTTGTCTTGATTAGAGAAGAGCGTTGCACTTTGATAATCTCGTCTAAAGTTTCAGATCCTTTAGCAAATATAAGATTAAAGGTTTTTGTTTTCTCAATTTCTTTTCTAAGTCCCACAATTTCACATTCTAACTCTTCATTGTGTTTATCTCTTTCAGCAAGTTGGAATGTCAAAGTATCTATGATCATATTATTTTCCTCTGAATAGATTTTAAGTTTAGAAATTTCTTCATAAAGACCTTCTTCATTTATAGCATCCAAGAAATCATCATCTTCAAAAGCCATCAAAAGTCTATCATCATTACCTTGTTCATCTTCATCACTATTTGAAAGTCCATCACTATATTCATGAGTATAATAGCTCTTCTTACTTACATTATGTTTTATGTTCCATCTAACTAGTTCGTTACCTTTATCTTTATGAGGACACTTGGCAGCATAGTGACCGACTCTTCCACAAGAAAGTCATTTGAAAGGCAGCTTACCTCTAAATCTTCTAGTTCCTCGTTGAAAGTTCTTGAAAAAAATTGATTCTTCCTCTTCTTCTGACATATGTCCTGACTCATTGTAATCTCCTTTTCCTGAGGCTTTGAATGCAGCTTCTCTCCTGTCTAATGGTCCCCCTTTTCTCATTTCGTAAGCAGTTAGGATTTCGTGCAGCTGTGACATGGTAATGCTCTGTAGATTCTGCTTTTCTTCTATGGCATAAACTTTTGAATCAAACTTAGGAGACAAAGATCTTAGAACCTTTTCAACGAAAACAACTTCTTTTATTTCTTCACCCAAATTTTTCATACAATTAACAATCTCATCTATACGTAGGAAATAGTTAGCCACGCTTTCATCATTGTGCATTCTGAGATTTTCATATTGAATTATGAGAGTTTGTAATTTTTCTCATTTTACCTGTTCATCTCCTTCATATCTCAGAATGATCTTATCCCATATTTCTTTAGCGGTTTTGAGCTGCATAACCTTGACGAATTTTGATTGACATAGACTCCCTAATAGAGTATTGACAGCCTTAGCATTTGTTTCATACTACTTTTTACCAACCGTATCTATAGGAGTTGTTGATGGAAATGTGTATCTTGTTTCTATGATATCCCAGACATCTGTACCAAGAGATTGAAGATAGGTTTTGATTCTTACCTTCCAATAGACGAAGTTGCTCCCATCAAAAATTGGTGGCTTGATCGATGCCTCCTTTTCGTAGTTGCTCATGATGATAGATCTTCCTTCAAGCGATCAAGCTTCTTCTAAAGGACCTGCTCTGATACCAATTATTGGAAATAATACTGCGAGGGGGGGTGAATCAGTATTATCAGGTCAATTATTTTTCAATTCATACACAAATTTGTATACGCTACTTAGATTAGAGAAACCAACATATATATGCAACTTCAGTTAAGGAAACTAGCGTATAACTTACATACTTATAATTTAATGTTGATCTTTAATCTATGTGTCAGAACCATATAAACATTAACCAGGAACAGAAAAATAGTGCAGACAGTCACACACAAGAACACGAGATATAAGGTGGAAATCCAATGTGGGTGAAAACCACCTGCTGCAATTTGTCTCCATCTTCTTTCAATTAGAAACTTCTTTTTACAATGATTCTGTACTGGTGCAGTCTTATACCGGTACACAGGCTGCAACCTGCAAAAGGCTACAACCTTCTCTGATTCTCCAACTTCTCTTGGAAGGGAGCTACAACCCCCTTAGCTCTTGTACTAGCTTAGGTACTAGTACATAGGTGCTAACCTACAGAAGGCTACAACCTTCTCTTTTCTTCCAGGGACCACGTTTCATAAATTTTCAGACTGGATCCATGAATAACATCAATCACATATCAAGTATATATACATCAATCAATCTCCTTTGTACAAACCAATATAGATTCAACCAATCACTTCTCAGAACGCTGTAACTAGAAAACAGTGACAGTAACCAGACACCAATTTTGAACCCAAAACACTGCAGCAATAAATAGAAGTAGCTAAAGCATATTTCATGAGACGTACGCTACTTCACAATGTAGAAACTTGCGTACATACGCAGCTGTATCTATACCAACCTATGTATACGTTGTCTTCTCTTGTTGAACCTGCGTGTATATGCACCTCTGAGGCGCCGAACCTGTGTACAGATCTATAAAAGATAATTTACCCTTTTTCACTTAATCAGACATCAGTTATACCCAGATTATCAGATTTATAGATCTAATCATGCACAAATTATAACAGATCAAAATCACACAATGATATTACTATTCAAGCCTTAAGATCTTGATCCATCAATAGAACTGATCCATATTTTAGCGCTCAGGTTCCTCCTTGGTTCTGATCCAGAAATGCACCATAAACCAAACACCAGTGTTCGAGATCTTTCTCTTCTTTAGATATTCAATACTTGAATCGATACCCTTGCCAAATGATCTCCTTCCCTTTTTATAGTCTTAGGCCTTACTCAAACCATGGTCCAAAACCATTGAGAACCAATACTAGCGACCCAATACCTAGGTTCAACACTTTGGATGCAATACCAAGGACCAAAACCATAGGTTCAAATATGTCAGACTAAATACCATGGACCAAACATAAATTTTCCCACATGTACACGCTTTTCTTTGCATGAAAGTGCGTGCATACATATACGCGGTTTTTGATCGGTGATCCTATGTGTATATGCAACTTTGGTAAGAGGAACCTACGTATACCTCATTTTCTTTCATTCTAAGAGCCTGAACTGAGATTTTCCATTTGACTACGTTGCCATCAAGGACAACACCTATGCCATAGTGAAAAACCTGTGTCATAATGCCAACATCAGGGACCTCCTTATCCGCCATGGTTACATCAGGAAAGTCTTCTCCCTCTGGTTCCTCTTCTTCTGGTTCTTCTTCTTCCAATTCTTCCTCCTCTAGTTCTTCTTCTTCTGGTTCTTCCTCCTCTGGTTCTTCTTCTTCTATGGGTTCTGCCTCTTCTTTTTTGAATTCTTCCTTTTCTTCTTCAGACCCCACCTCTTCTTCTTCAGATCCCTCTCCTCCTGCTTCTTCTTCTTCTGTTTCTTCGTCATTTGGTTCTTCTCCTCCTGTCTCTTCTTCTTATACTTCTTAATTTTCTGCTTCCTCTTTCGGTTCTTCTTCTCACCTCGGTGCTTCTTCTTGTATTGGTGCAAGAGGGGATTCCACGTCGTGTGGGGACTGTGGGTCTTTGCATGCATCAGAGACTTTATTCATTTTTCGGGGATTCTTGACAAAATCAGACAACAGAGCATCATCTTCGACCTCTGCAAACTTTGCTTCATCCACAAGGACTAACAGGTTGTCATTTTCGGGCGTAGAAGGGGTCTCTTCAACTGGTGCACTATCTGCCTTCTTATTTGAAGACAAGGCATTCTATGCTTTTTCAAATTGTTTCCTTTTTGCACTGGTGCAAGAAGGACTTCCCTTTTCATTTTTTCTCGGGCCCTTTCTTGTGCTAGTGGGGTCCTCTATCCCCTTTCCAATGGTTGTCCCTTCGTGCAGTTGTTTTAACAGCGCCTATCATTTCATACCTTTCACTTCTAGTTGTTTCAGGACAAAGATTTTTATCAAGTCGTGATGATATAATCTTGTGTCGGCCTAGTTTGCCCTTCTGTCCTATACGCTTTTAGCCATTTTCTCCAAGGTTTTGAGCAGAAAATAGGGGAAATTCATCCTCCACTAGACGTGCCAGACTACTTCAAAATGTTGCAGGATTCTAAAATGGTACACCAAGGTGTGGGTGTATCTTCCCTCGCAAGTCACAAACTTTTGTAAGATTAAAAGGAGGTCTTTCCACTATCCCAGCAGGGCATTGCGTGGGACTCCTACTTTCCAATCTACCTCTATCTTCTTATCAATGACAAAACACTGCAAGTGCTTACTTTCTAGATTTTGATTTTTAAACCACCGTTCGCCAGTGTTCTCCAAGCCCATTGCTGTTGCTATGAATTCCTCTGTGACTTTAAATTATAGAGGCCCAATTTTCACTCGGCCATTTCTAAAACTCCTTGCAAACTGTAAAGCCACTTCTTTATCGTGCCCGTCAAACTTCTACAGGAACTGTGGAAAACTTGAGTCTAGCAATAGTGCAAGACTATTGCGATACTCGACAGTCTGCTCTATTTTTTTGAGAGACAGGGGTTCATTCCGAACAAGCAGCATTACTGCTTAATGACTATGAACAATCGGGTTCTGAAATTTTATATGCAATACCAGGGAAATTGATCTTTATAAATAGAAATCTAACTATCCACCATCCTTTCTATCGTATCACCAGTTCATTCGCCATAGATGCACAACATCTTTGAGGATAGGCTGGATTGGTAATTGTGGTGGCAGTTTAACGGCTAGGTGAGTTAATAATTATGAGTGAAGGATGTTTAGGATTATGGTGGAGAGGGGTAATTATGTCCAAGAAACAGTTAAAACATTTGTGCATTCCTTCATAATTCAAGAAAAGAACTTAGCATTCATTAAAATATCATGATTTGTAACTTAAAAAACACCTTGTACTTTAAATAATTTTCTCCTAGTTAGTATGATAGCATAAGTACTCATTAGTGAAACGAAAGGACTTCATATAAATTTTCATGATGACCACTTTCCTATGCCGTATGATATAAAAATAACTTGTACTATGTTGCTGACGAGGTGCATGCTTGCATTGATCTGCTTGCACCGCTTAAATCATACTATTATGCTGGTACTTTTTTACTTATAGGACAACATGCTTGCACTAGTGCAAGCATAATATCTAAGAACAGAGAATTTAAATAATATAGGTTGGATTTTCACATGACTTCGTAACTTATACTGGAAATTTACTTTGTCCTTTCTTGATGCTTCAGAGCATATCCTTTTGCTCTTTGTGTGCGAGATCCTGCAGTAAATTCATGAGGGAATAAAGAAGTGGGAAAAGGAAATTTTAGAATGGGAAGGAATTTTGTTACAAGGATTCCAGGAATAGTATCAAAAGAGAGAATAAAAAGAAGTGGGATAGGGAAAAATTTCAAGGGTAAAGTGGGATTTCTTCGAAGTGGAAAGGGTAAATTTAGAATAATGTGTGAAGGTTAATCATTCTGGGATTGAAGAAGAAAAATGAGGGAATATTACGAAAGTGGAATATGAAGAAGGTAGAAAATGTTCTCGAAGGTTTGCCTACACTGGTGCAAGAAAAAATAACTGCAGCAAAAATTAAGCGTTACTTGAATAAAAATATCCATGCTAATTACCCCAACTGTATAAAGGTTGGTTCTGTTGAACCTGCTTTTACTTGGTGGTAGCTAGCATATCTAAAGATCAAGCAACATTTTCCTTTATTAAATTTTTTTGATCTTCCTGCTAGCAAGCTAGTTTTCAGGTTGATCCTTCTGCAATCATGTCACCGAACTGATATTCATAATTACAGGAAAATATTTTTTCTCTACTTTTTTCTATTTTCTAT